>JAVYIG010007480.1:12500-101539 GCA_035222895.1 Strongylocentrotus droebachiensis
CAAACCATGTTTATTCCTTTACTGCTTTTTCTTTTTTTTTTGGAGGGGGGGGGGGGGGCGTTTTGGGGGGCAAAAATGCCTTTTGCCCCCCCCCCCCACTTTTGTGATGGGGGGGGGGGGCAACTGCCCCCCCTGCCCCCCCCCCCCACTTCCGGCGCCTATGAGTATACTGGTAGTGTAGTAGCAGTAGATAGTATAGAAGCAGTAGATAGTATAGTAGTAGCTAGGGGTGGTATAGTAGTAGTAGTATAGTAGCGGGTGATATAGATCTATGTAGAAGTTGTAGTAGTATAAGTATAGTAGTAGTAGTAGTAGTAGCAGTATAGAAGTAGTAGTAGTACTACTACTACTAGTAGTACTATGGTAGCAGTATATATTATAGTAGCAGTAGATAGTATAGTAGTAGTTGTCAAATTTCATCTGACAAAGAGGAGACAAAACATAATTATATGCAGGGCCGTATAGCCAGAGCTCAAAGGTTGATGTTTTTTTTTTGGGGGGGGGGGGGCACATACATGTAATTGCTCGACGTCCTGGGGAGGGGTCTAAAAAAGTTCAACCGATCTTGGAAAATTTCCGGGGGCACGTGCACCCCGTCTCCCCCCCCCCCCTCCCCCGCGGGGGGGGGGGGGGGCTACGTGCCTGAGAACTTTAGGTGCAAGCGAGCATTTAAACATTTACTCTTAGTAGCTTTAATTAGGAGCACATTTTTATGGTGAAAGGAAAGAGAGCACTTATCCAAAGGGAAAAATAACACTAAATTAGAAAAGAAAAGGAGCACGTGTCATAGTAAAAATAGGGCACTTCTCGCACTTGATAGGCACTTATTTATTACAAAGGAAAATCGGCAACTATCGAAGGAAAGTGGCACTTATTACAAAGTTAAAGGGGGCACCTCTCAATATTTGAATAAGGGCACTCACCGAAGATTTAAAAGGGGGCACTTATAAGAATGAAACGGGGGCATTTAAAATAAAAGAGGCCCTTGTCAAAATATAAGGGGCACCTCTCAGATTTGAAGACACGCAATTATAAGAGGCAATGGGGCACTTCTTGTACCTGAAAATGGTTACTCACCTGAGATGAATAGGGGCACTTACTACAAAATGAAATGGGCACTTGTCGAGGGAAAAGGGGCACCTATCAGATTTTAATAGAGGCATTAATCAGAGGTGTGAGGAGGGGGCATTTATGAGAAGGGGAAGAGGCTCTTATATAAAGAAAAAGGCATTTATCACAAAGAAAAGGGCACTTGTTAAAGATAAAGGGGCACCTCTCATATTTGAATTGGGGCAATTATCATTAGTGAAGGGGGGCACTTATCAAACTAAGGTCGGGGCACTTATAAGATTGTGGAACGGGCACCTATAATTAAAAAAGGGGCACTTTTCCTATGTAAAAAAAGGGGCAATTTAGGAATACTTGAAAAAGTAGTAGTAGGATCATCAATCGTCATCATCTCCCTCATCATTATAATTATTTTATAAAAGAATGAAGTAAAAAATAACGTCGTCTCCACGATCTATCTCTCTAAAAAGGGGGATCTTGGATTCTTTTCCTCCTAAATACTCCGAAGAAGAGTTTTGACTGGAGGTGGTGGAGGGTGGACGATTACATTTTGGAAAAAAGTTCTTTAGTAACTGCATTTTTAAATGAGAAAGAAGAAAGCTATCAAAGAATGTCACTGAGTTGTTGCCTTTTGCGATACCATACAGGTACTATTGCATTTCTATTTATATCGTATAAACATGTTGTATATCTTTTTGAAGATATATAAAACAATTGATACATTAATAGCATTTCAAATAATAGGCCTACCATTATATTTATAGGCCTCCTCACCGTGAATATTTTCTCTCACTACGTATTTCTGCACATGCGCAAATAGAGGACGAGCTAACAAAATGGCGACTTGTATGTGTGAAGCATGACTGTAGAAATCAGAGAGAATGGCTGCATCTGCCGAGGTAAATTCTTATTCTAAACTTTTTCAATGAGTTTAAATGTAAATCATTCATGTTGAATATTTTGTTAATACAGATATATTTCATTCATCGTTCAGAAATACGACTTTGCTTCCCTTTTCTGCAGCTGTCTCTGTGCCTGTGCCGATTGTGCACAGTGCAGTGTGAATGTGTGCAATGACAATGCCAATGGCAATGGAATGGCATTGCATCGGTTTGCACTTTTCAGTTGCAGCTCTAATTTCCCTGCTGCAAGTCTCTCTTATTCTTAATCATGGTGAACTTAAGTTGAAAGTTGATTGATGTCCCTTGTATTGAATACACCAGCTCCTAACTTAGTTGTAGATCTATAGGCTTTATAGCATATTCTGGCAGTTTTTGTGTTTCATCATTCATGATTTTTCTTCTGATCTTCTTTCCATGTTCTTCTGCTACAGACGTGATAGAGAAATCACACGGGCCACACACTTGACTTGTCAATGCTTGTCCCAGTTTATTCTCTTTCTTTGAAGCAGTAGTAGACCCTATACAATTCTACAATATGTTATGATTCAAAGATCTACATCAGACTTTGCCTTTGTTTGTTTGTTTCTTTCTTTTCTCAGACTTTAGTTTAGAATTACGTAAAAATCTTAGGCCTATTTTTTAATGTTTATTACAAATTCAATATGAGTGGAATTGGAAGAGGGGAAATCTGTGAATGTATTTTGACATGTTTCACTTTTCATTATGCTCATGTTAAATTTACTTTGACTTTTTCTAAACATTTATGCATTATGGTAAAAAGTCCATTTGTCAGCATTAATTTTCTATAAAATATCTTACTGAAGAAAACTGTTTTCATTTTATGCAAATCTTACAAAATATCACATATTTTACATCATTACATTTGTACAATTACTGTATTTGTGCCAAGTTACAGGTTACTTAATGTTCTGGTCATGTGGAAAATAGGTCTACATAAAATCAAATGATACTTGGACTTCACTAAATTTTGAAAACGACAAGAAAATGATTGTGCTAAGTCAGTAAGTGATTTTGTCAGAAAATGTACAGAGAAAGATAATGGAATTGAGTTTGTAGTCCTAACCCATAAGCATAACATGTTTTCTTAATCTTATAGTTATAGTCTATACATGTATAAGTTATACTTCTCAAGTGGATACAAATTTTCAACATGTTTTGTTAGTTTGTCCTTTACAACTTGTCTAGATCTACTGCATGATAACCCAGAATTAATAACTTGGCTAGTTTCTCTAAAAATAAATTCCAATCCTAAAACCTGAGATAAGCATTGTATAAACTTCTATGAGACAGTTAACATACATTTTCATCATTTATTTGCTGACAGGACGTAACATTTGGAGACTTCAGTGCTCTTTGCTCGGAGGAATATCGAGCCATCTTCCAGGACCCCCTGCAAAGCTCTGATGTTGAGGTAAATCTGTGACAAATGTTGCGTTATATCTTACCTCTGGTTTCGAGAATTAGTGCCTGAAATCATCAATATTTCACAATTGGTTATTGCAAAAAGGGCTTTAAGCCAGCATTTGAAAAGTGGGAGTCAAAAAGGCTGCCATTAAATGATGTGGATTAAAACTATAAAAGAGTAAAGAGCATCTGTCACATGAAATGGGCATCTTTTGAATACCCAGATACCTTCCTGGCTAAAGGTCTGCTTTTATTAAGATGTTGATGAATTTAATCATCTTCTTTCTTTTTTGTCACACATGTGCAATAAACCAGGAAACTTTGAACAAGTGAGATATTCTTCAATACTCACCACGATATCTGTCTGCATATGGAGAAAAGAAGCTGATACAAAACCGGCGTTTAATGTTTTGAACCGTCTAAAGACAAGAAAACAAGGGGGAAAAATGAACATAAGAACAGAAACCTATAGGCCTAAAGACCTATCATTTGTATCACCAAGTCTTAGGTTTCTAGAGATATACAGGCTGAATGAATAATAGTTTTTATGTTTTGATGACAAAAATCACTCATTTTGATGAGTCGTGATTCCAACCCTGTTATAAATATAACTTTCTTTCTCTCACACAGTTTCCCTGGGATGACAAGAGCCTTGCTAGGAGCACTGTGCCAAGTGGTAAGGATCTAAAGAGAATTACTTTCCTTGAAACTAATATTGTCAGCTATATCATAACATAACATGACATAACATTGCGTCCGAATATTTGAGTATTCGCTTGTGAGCCTGGGAGTGTACTCGGTTACCTCATTACACTGTTGTGCACAGCCTTATCATAACTTCTACTCTAAATATATCTGTGGGTGTGACTTTCACCCAAGCTCTAGTTTACCGGTAAACTATTTTGTAAGGTTTTGTCAGGATAATGAATTTTATCATGGAAAGTAAAAACTTCCTGTACATATATACTTTATGTCATAATAAATTATGTGACTTCTGGAAGAATTTATTTTTACTGGGATTCTGAAGGTATTTAAAAATCACATTTCCATTGGTTGAAACAAGGAATTTGAAAAACATGGACATGATAATTTCTCATCGAAATTTCATTAGTTGAAAGTTCTTATACTGCAAGGTGGATGAAGAAATACTCCATGGCACTAAAAACAAAGTGGAATAAATTATACCACTATTGAGTGATACAAGGAAATATAAATATGTTTAATTGCATTTTTACATTTCATAAACTTAATTTCTAGGCATTCAGAGTGTATGTTTGAGAACTTGTGTAGTTAGTTATCTTGTCAACATGATCTTTTTTTTTCAAGCAAAAAGTTTGTTACGACTCATTAGTAATTGTAATATGATGATGATCATCCTAATTTCTTTCTCTCTTTTTAAGCTGCAGGGAATGTTGGGAGTGCTAACTGTACCCTAAGCCAGCAAGCTTTCCTGAAACAATCGACACTACAGAGTACTCAGGTTGTTGGTAACAATGTGGCGGCAACATCAGTGCTTTCCTCCGAGAGTCCTCAAAACTCTTACTATGGCTTGGCAAACAAGTCCTCTAAAGGAGGTCAAGTGACCAGGGAATACACAGAAGTCCACTCCCAGCAATGGGTCAACCAGTCGTCCGGGAATGTAGCCACCGGTCCCCTTGACCGAAGCTCTGCTGAGTTTGGTGGGAACGATTCGCAGCAGGATGACAGTTCGAAG
Organism: Strongylocentrotus droebachiensis; assembly: GCA_035222895.1. Lineage (NCBI taxonomy): Eukaryota > Metazoa > Echinodermata > Echinoidea > Camarodonta > Strongylocentrotidae > Strongylocentrotus > Strongylocentrotus droebachiensis. The sequence goes on from JAVYIG010007480.1 coordinate 17,610, forward strand.
AAGAGACGTAACAAGAAGCGTCGCGATCCAGAGTACTACAAGAGCTACTGGGAGCGTGTGCAGGGTAGCGTGGATAACGATAGCGGCGCTGAGAATGGAAGCGTGAGAGAGGACTCTAAGTATGGCGGGACCGGAGAGTACATGCCCCCCTCTGGGTCCGCTGAGCAGCATGAATACCAGTCTGAAGCAGCCGCAGCCACTACTCCTAGCTATGAATATAATGCAGATGAGAAGAGCACAGGGAGAACTAGTTCATATAATATGGAATCAGTATATCAAAGCACTGATTATGTGTCTCCAAGAACAGCTGATGTGTCTGATGATCAACAAATCAAATCAGATAGCCATGAAGAAGCAGTGCCATCGAGTGGTACTGTTATAATGCCTGCTGTGGAGACGGTGAATATAGGTGACGGCCATGTGAATGATGCTCATGCCAATACTGAGCAAGGGAATAGCATTGCTTCCAGTGTGCCCCCTGTACCCATCATACACATTTCACCCAGCGAGAGCACGTCCCCGAATGTGCAGAGTGGCGATTCTTTTGATGAGAGCTTTCCTGCTGCCACGGCAGAAGGGTTCGGAGGCCCGAAGCGGGCAGCTGCAGCGCCCTCTGCTGCTCCTCCAGCAGCCAAGTCCTGGGCGAGTCTCTTCAAGGGAGGCTCATCAGGTCAACCAGGACAGACATCCAGTGCACCCTATGTGGCTATCAGTGTGTCTTCTGACCCGTTACCTGGAGAGGAGCTCGATGACGGTTCCGTCTCTTTGGTCACAACCGATAAAGATCCACATGCAAAAAGATTAGGAGGTAAGCAGCATTTTCCAAAACTTTTCTACTTGGGAATCAGTTTGAGAGTTTCACTATGTTTTAAGCCAATCCAGAGTTAAGTGTATGTGTTCCTCATTTCAGGTTTTCACACTACTGATTCCAAATGTCCAGTAAATTTGAGAGCCATGTCAATGGCCTCTGCCAGGTCCCTCTCAATGTATGTGGCATGGCTAATGTATGGCTGTACGCAAGTGAAATGACATGCGGTTTGCATAAGGCATTCACTTCTTTTCTTTTCAGTTTTCACCATATCATATGTATTAATTTATTTCTATCTCTCTCACTGAAAGGCAAAGATGTCTATCAAATTTTGAGCAAACACATACCTTCTATTCAACATCAAAATCTACCTTCATGTTAGTCTTTTGCATTGTTCCATCAAGGTAATCATGTCTGTTCGTTTGCTTCAACAAGGAATTGAAATTCTGTATTGACTCTTAATTTCAACCTGTTTTTTGTTTGTTTGTTGTAATTAGTTGTACATGGATGATAATCCCAAATTCTAGGCTTGATTCTCCTTCGCATTGTATATTGATTGATAACTGGTATTCTTGATGATTTTTCCTTTTGTCTGTCTTTGTTTTGTCAGAACACTTGAGTAAGGTGCTGCCATCACACCATCCTATGAACCTGCAGCCACGGGGTCTCATCAATACCGCCAACTGGTGCTACATCAACAGTGTATCCTCTTTTAAAACCTATCTGCACTACATGTAGTTTGGCCTGGAGGAATTAGACCTCCTTGGAAGGTCACTGGCAGTTGGTTATCTCATCAAATCAGCTATTAATTAACATAAGAAAAAGGAAATCATGGGGGACCAACAGGTACCACTTAGGCATTGTTGGCTATATAGAGGGCGCAAGTAGATACAAGTAGTGCAGTCCCGCTTTAATATAAACATGTAACTATGAAAGCTGTTTGGCATCTAGTGATCATGTGTTCAGGGGCACCTTTTCTGCAGTTGTGAACGTTAATAAACTGATATTTCATAGGGTGGTTTAGTTGTATGCTGTTGCAGCAGTACACTCGGTACTTGTTTTCATTATTCTTCTTAGTTCTGGCTCTGTATCAATTTCAGTGTTGGACTGTTGAAGATTTGACAAACATTACTTAGGAAATAATTTTTCTTTTTGCTGTAGTTGCCATGTAAGGTCATTACACATTATGTAAATTGATCATTTGTTTACATTCCCGTTATTGGATATTACATTATGTCAACCTTGGGTGTTATTCTACATCTAATTGCAAGCTGTTGATTAAAGTAGACTTATAGTTATGCACTTGTTTTGTTTTCAGAAGCAAAATTACATTTTCTAACCTTTTGTATGTGATGTATTATGGAGCTGTACAAAGTTGTAGGGATTTCTTTGACTGATCGAAACTAGATTCTTCAAGCGTTGCTATCTTGCCCACCTTTCTACCACATTATGAGAAATATGCCTCTCAACAATGGAGTACGCAAGTCAAGCTCAACACCCATGCTTGATGCCATGTGAGTAATCCATATAAAAAAAAATGTTCCAGAATGGTCTTACAGCCGTTATGGAAAATGCTATTGATCTTTGAATCAAAGAGGATTGAATAGAGGTAATGATGATGATTGTGGTTGTGATAAGGATGGTGTTAGGGATGAGTATGGTTTGGGGTTAAATGTTGATGGATGATGATAATGTGATAATAATAATAACAACATTTATAATGCGCACATATCCACCCCAAGAGATGCTCAAGGCGCCTAACAAGGTAAGTACGTTGAACAAAAATAATTTAACATAATTAAATATAATTCAACAACGTTAATTACATCAGATTGTGATGACCCTGATGGTGGTTGGTAATGATGATGAGGACAAGGACGAGTAGTAGGAGGAGGAAGAAGAGTAAATACCTCGCAAAATGATGTAGTTACTTCAATTACTTCAATTACTTGTGATAATTTGTGTTGTTTTAAAAAAGAATTGATATAAATCAAGCTATTTCTTATACTATAGACACTTACAAAACACCCATTTCATAGATTCACATGTCAGTATTAATAGCAATGACGATCCTGCCATCATTACATATTGATAGTAACTGTGATTAGGACGAGTCAATAGTTCCTTGTCTGATGTTCATGTGCTTGATTTGAACAGGTATAAATTTCTGAAGGAGTTCCAGGAGATGAAGGGCCTTTCCAAACGCTCGCCTCTCGACATCCGTACTGGTACGTGCTTTGAGCCAACCGTCATCTATCAGATGCTCTCTGTGGCCAACACTTCCCTCTCTGTCAAGGTAAGACACTTATACCCAAGGTCAAGTCAGGTCAGGTCGGGTCAGGTCAAGCTGGGTCAATCAGTTTTGGTTAGGTGGAAGATGGGTCATATAGCAAGATTTACAAAACATATTGAAATAACTCTTTTTAGGCCATCAGTAATTAGTGCTAGAACTTGTTGCTGTGATTATTCATATGAGACTTACCTGCTATGAATGTCTAAAATGTGCTTGTCTACTGCTCATATTGTCTAAAATTTATAGATAGTTTTAACTTTTGAAGATGTCAATAGCGTGATCTTAATATTGTTAGCAAACACAAGTGTATATAGAGTGCAGAAAGAAATGAGTCGATCAGATATGCATCTGCCCTTTTTAATCAAAAATTGTCATGAAACACACACCATATTATGTTCTATATATTGCATCTAGTAGTTTTGATTCCAACTCCTGTAATCATGCTGAGTTTTGTTTTTCCTGTTTGAGCAGCATGGCCGACAGGAGGATGCAGAAGAATTCCTATCATGTTTGCTGAATGGTCTCCATGATGAGATGACTTCTCTCATTCAGCTTTATAACGGAGAGGATGTCCAAGCTAATGGTAAGCCACTAAAGTATTACTAGTTTTTTAGGGTCACATGTTCCTGGGAGTACAAAAAGGAAACTGATTCGCTGTAACCCTCTGGTCTCTCCTCCTGATGTAACTGAAGTGTGTATAATGTAGTATCAAGAATCCTTGATCAAGAACACACTATACTGTAGAGCCATAAGAACCTTACTCTGTTTAATTTATATGAGTTGATGCATTCTGGCTCTCAACAGACCACATGGTCTCCTGTATATTCAGAGTAAACTCGTGCTCAAAATGCACTCACTAATGCTAATATGAAGATTTTTTATTGTAGAATAAAAAATCATGATGTATTTGGAGATGTTGGAGGTCTGAAGATTGTTCAAGAGGTACTTTGAGTTCTTAGTCTTGAAATGCTTGGTGATGGGACTTTAGTGATGTGACTTACATCAGAGTAGAGAAAATATTAGCTTAGAAAGATCCTGCGTATATACTAGTTATGTCAGCTCTACCCTCAGGCTTCTGATTCTATCTCCAGTCATAACCCTTCGGCTTTACTCATCATCTTAATGTATTGTCTTATTATAGTTTTATTCCTTCAGTAATTCTGACGTTTCTTATTCTGACATTACTTCAATAGTTCTGACATATCTTCAATAATTCTGACTTATCTTGATGATCCTGACATATTGTCTGTTTGGAGCCAGAAGGGTGTTACGTCATGTACTTAAATTCTGAGTTAAGACCCTTCTGCCTCTAAAAAGACAATATCTTCAGCGGATATCAGGTTGTTATCCTGAAGTCAGTGTCAGGTTTTATAGTGATGATAAATTGGAGAGGAATGTTTTCCGCTCACTTTTAACAATGTTGTATTTGTCTTTGACCAGACTCCAAGCAGAATGGTCCAGCATCATCATCATCAGTAGCTGTTGCTAACGGTGATGTTGGTAATGGTCATCCTAAGGAAGGCAGTGATGATGACGAATGGGAGCAAGTTGGACCACGTAACAAGACCAGTATCACAAGGAAGGTCAGTACTTTATCAAAATAAAACAAAATTTTCTGTTTGTAGGAGCTCTTTCTGGTTTAGTGTTGTATAAGTGTGATATCTCTCATGGATAGTAGAGTATTTTATTGTATATTGTCAAAAAAAAAATCCCTCTTCCTTCCTTTTCCTTGGATGAACTTCAGTATAGAAGACTTAGAAAGATCATGTTTTACAGGATCTTTTGTAACCGAACAGGCCAATCCTGGAATAAAACCATTTACTACATTTTGAAAGACATGTACAAGTCCATGAGAATATTGTATCCCATCTAACTTGAAGCAACATTTGAGTTTCTATCTATCCCTTTATAAGTAGCTCTTCACGCCACTCAATGATGTCCTATCTTTGATATGATTCCTCTTTACAGGCTCAGTTCTCGAGTTCCCCGCTGTCTAAGATCTTTGGAGGCATCATGAGGTCTGCTCTTCACCAGCATGGGTCTAAGGAGTCTGCCACTCTTCAGCCGTTCTTCTCACTCCAGCTAGACATTCAGGTAAGCATGTGTGTGCTTCCTCACATTGCACTGTTCCTATGAAATTCTGGTTGCACATCACACAATCACTTTAAGCCTCGGTCACAAATGCCATTACGAACTGCTACGAACGCCGTACGAACGATTTTCAGACTATGGAAATTTGGGAAGACAATGGAAAAACGGAGATTCGTACAAAGCTTTGTGACCGTAGCAATAGTAAACACCTTGCTATTCCTCTTAGGGTATTTGATTAATGAACAATTCAACAATCAACTATTTTTACAACTGTTACATTTGATTTTGTGATTTTGAAAAAATAACAAGAAATATTTTCTTAACATCTCTTATAAAATGTGACATACCGAGTTTGCAGATCTTTTAGTCTCAATACTCGTCTCTCATTAGATATCCAGGAGAACACCAAAAGTGTATGGGAAATGTGATGATGTGGAAAAAGATGATTTCCTGATCGGATTTTGTTACCTCTTTGTATTTCTTTTCCGTTTCTGCTATTAATCCCAGTCTCAGGACATCTGGTCTGTTCAGCATGCCTTGGATAACCTTGGAAACAGAGAGTCTGTTCACGGCTTCATGTCAAACAAGACCAAGAAAGAAGTAAGTAACAGAAAGTCAGAAATGCTTTAAACATTTTTTGTTTTCATTCAAGAAACATTCCCTTGATGAAGAGGTTTGTTGTACCTCTCTGAAACCCTAAATTTATTTGTAGAGAGAGGGTTGCCGAAGTTGACACAAATTTGTGGTCATATGTATATCAGGGGAGAAAGTTTTTAGAATTAATGATGTACAAGATACAGTTAACAACTAAATTATTCATACCCTTAACCAAGTTTTTGTAATTTTGAAGTATGTGAAAAATTGATTTATCTCCATTGATATTTTTGAGAATGTGACATATTAAAGCTTGCATCTAAAAGAATTCAACAAAGGCCCTCATTCAATCAATCCAATTTTTGTTCTTGAGTTATGAAAATGCCAAAAACATCAAATTTACTGGGGCATGAATGATTTAATTGTTAACACTTTGCAGACGACGGGCTTCTACAGAAGCCGAGCGAGTTGTTAAGTCTGTGACGACGGGCTTCTACAGAAGCCGAGATATATCCCTAATATGTTGACAAAGTTTTCCAGCTTATTATTAGCTATTATGTGCTAAAGTTCTTTGAATTATTATTTAGATATATTCATTCATCTCATCTATTAAAAAAATAATAAAGTTACGTAGAAAAAAAATCGAGAAAAAGTGATTTCATTTCAACTTTACTCTAAGTTAGTGTTCGGATCGAAAAAAGGCCCGAAATACCCGTACAGCTGGAGACGGACGCGTACGCGCGCGTCCGTTCTATATTCTTGCCAGGAGTCTTGCTTGACGCTACTACCAAGTTCCGTATGCACCCTTCCGCATTTCAGATATTCGTATTACGGGTCATATTATCAGTTCGATTTTGACCCTGATTACTTATTTATATTCATCTACCCTACCGGTGTGGCATTTTTGTTCATCATTTACTAATCTAAGCCTTATCGTTGTAGGGTATTTACATGACAATACGCTGTTCATTTTATAAACTTGACCAATTTAGCGAATCATTCATGTATGGACCTCTTTTATGAAAGGCTTATCCCCTACCCAAGAGGAACAAAAGATTGTAAAGAAGTAACTACTCTGGAAGTTTACCGTTTTGAAAGAAGAGGATGTAAGCCTAAACGTAGGTCAATTGGTCAATCTACATGACAATAAAAACAACCACTCTAACTTATATAACTTTACGAGGACATGTAACCATTTTAGAGCAGGTTTGAGTAAAATATCTTGATCAACCTAAAGCCGGTCTTGGTTTGAGCGGGCATATGAAATGTTTAAATGTTATGTTCTGAAAAACGACCCTTACTCTTCCTCTCTCTCCCCACGAAATAGCAATTTTGTCTTGAGCAACTCCAGCGGTATAGCCACGAATATGAGACTTTTCCTGGGCAAAGATGCTACCATTTTTATTATCATTACTATTGTATTACAATATTGTAAGCATCATCATCATCATTTCATTGTACCGGTTTACATGTACATGCCATCTACATAACTAATCATGAAACGAGGATTATCAAAGTTTTATTGACACGATATGTTGAACGAGAACACAGATGGAGACGAAGACTAAAAAATTGAATTCTCACGTTGTTTGCACTTCTTTCTTTATTGTTTCACTATCATAACATATAATGAATTACTATATTTTCAATATCATTTATTTTCGAATAAATAAAAGACTACCAAGACTACGGTGATTAACTCCTTATTAGCCACATCCTTTAACAAAAAACACACAACAACAACGCGATGCGGAAATAAAACACACTGAAACACAATTCCAATTTCACAAAATTCCTGACGTATTCAGAGAGGGAGGGGGAGGAGGGAGACAGAGAGACAGACACACAGACAGAGATAGATAGATAAATAGATAGAAAGAGAGAGAGAGAGAGAGAGATTGTGATGAATTATGATTTTGTTGTAATCTCTGTCATTCATTTAGCTCTTTTCATTACAAACAAAACAAATCACATATGCGTACAAAAATTCAATAAATATTTTATTGATACAGCAACCTCATATCAACAAATATAAGAGATGTATAGATAGAGAAAAAATAAACAAAATTAAGCGGGAGGCAAAAACTAAAACAAAATAAATATCTCAAATTATGAGAAACGAAGTCGAAAGCATTCAAAGTAAATATTATTTTCGTTTTCGAGAATAAAACGATGTTCATCTCAAAATTCATTTCCCAAATAGTCCTATATTTGATTTGCACATAAAAAAAGGGCATTTAGTGTAGATCATGGCATAATGTTGGTCAGAATATAGTTACAAAATGTGTCGAAAACCCATTTAAAACGAAGGCTTAGGCCTATTATTTATGGCTCGGTTGATAATCGGCCGAGCTTTAGCAGACGACAATCATTGACAATGGGGAAATGAATGGAGGTATCGACCGATCTGCGCGTGCGGCGGTGCTTACGCAATTTGTATTGTGAGTGTATTGAAAAGGAAAGACGTGAAGCTTCAGCAAAATAAGACGGCAATTCCCCTCAAAAATAATAGACTTTATTTTTCGTAATGATAAACAAAACTTACATTTTTAGAAAGGAAAATGTACGATCTTTCATTTTTACATTTACTAAAAATCACGAAAATGACTGAATGAGGCGCAATGAGCAATGAAAGTAGAAAGCACCGCCAAATTTCCCATTACTGGCGATGTAACCGAAATCACTCCGTCACAGTGGAAACAATCGCTGTGCGCGGGCTCGCTCTCAAAGGGTTAAAGATGAAGTTGAGTTCTGGTCATGCGATTACATTGAGAAAGAAACGGTGTGGAATCGAACAGAAAAGGTTGATCTTCTAGCATATAAGAATTTGTGTGTATTGCAAGGTTCTGGAATCATCAAAATTATAAGAAATTTGGCCAAGTCTTGGTAAAGTTACAAACACTGTAGCCAGAAAGATGTATATGGGACTACACGAACACGTGGCGTAAAAATCCCACCCCCGAGTTTTACGATGTTACACAACATATTTAGAATATGAAGGCATTTGAAGAGCCATGCTTTTCAGGGAACATGTCTTATATGATGTTCTTCCACACTTGCATAATAAGAAGGATAACGCTCACAAATTATTTTCACCTCTTCCCAGAACTCAACCTTCTCTTTAACTGTGCATTTAAAAGTTTCATGAAGAAATGATGATCATTAGTACTGGATAGCAATACAAGCTTCTCAAGGTGTGTTGGCATATAGCTCACAGTGGTAGATAATAGTAGACCTTGCCACATTGGTAAATCGGAAATGACTAGTAAATTCTGATACAGTGAAACCTGTCTATAAAGACCAACCAAGGGAGAATTTAAAAGTGGTCTTTATGTACAGGTTCCTTTAGAACATATTTCAATGAAAAACCATTTTTATGGGCAACAAAAAATGTGGTCTTTGTAGACAGGTGGTGATTAAAGCAGGTTCGTCTGTAATTTGCAAACAATTTTTCCCTTGTAACCAAGATGGTTGTTTCATTGTAACACTCTGTTTTCAGGTTGAAGCGTTCCGTCGCATCACTCTAGAAGAGCTTCCACCGGTCCTCATCCTGCATCTCAAGAGGTTCCTCTATGATAAGTCAGGAGGATGCCAGAAGCTCATGAAGAAAATTGAGTATGCTATGGAGATAGAAATCAATAAGGGTAAGTTACATGGAAGCAACTTTCTCCAAGATTTACAGTATTGTGATATCGTTTGACAAACAACAGTTTGTCTTGCTTCGTGAAGTTACACTGTATTCATGAATTGTGATGGTTGATCAATGGTATACCGTTTGTATCAAGAGATGCAGTTTGTATTAATCAAAATAAAGAATGAACAGAAGCAACCATGGTTAATACTTGTCTCCTTGTGTCTTATTTGTGATGAAAATGTTGGCACAGTCACATGAAAATGTTGGCACAGTCACATGATAATGTTGGCACAGTCACATGATAATGTTGGCACAGTCACATGATAATGTTGGCACAGTCACATGATAATGTTGGCACAGTCACATGATAATGTTGGCACAGTCACATGATAATGTTGGCACAGTCACATGATAATATTGGCACAGTCACATGATGATGTTGGCGTAGTCACATGATAAATGTTGTAACTGTTGTAATCAATGAATAATGTTTGTTTTATGGAATATCTGTATGGAGCCATAAAGGTGTTAAAGCTGTTTAAGTTTGTATGTGTCTATGTCCTTTTGGATCCTAACGGACAATATTTGATTTGTTTAGATCTGGTACCTAATTTGTGTTTATCTTTAATATTTTCTTGTCATTGTTTTATTTCAGACCTTATCTCTCCAAATACCAAGTCTCGAATTGGACCAGTTCAAAGAACTTACAAGCTGTTTGCAGGTAACTTTGTTTTAAAGTACTTTGAAGAAATAAATCCTTTTTGTCTTTTCAATATGTTCTGCCTTTTCAGTATTATCGAAATTCTGTAGTACAAGACACATAGTAATTATTTTGTAGGAATTACTTTGTTTTTGTTATTGTTGTAGATAAAGTTATGATTCTTCAGTATTATATAAGGAATAAGTAATGTATTGTTGCATGACACATATCAAATTCAAAATTGAGAGCCAAACTGTGGAACTACATTGTATATACATAAAGTTTAGTATGTTTCCTGGTAAACATTATTACAATCTTCCTCTCAGCCAAGTTTGTGAGGGGTGTTTCTCTTTCAATACTATCCAAGTTAGGTACCCAATTATATACATTTGAAAAATACAAGGATAGATTGAAAGATGATTGAGGATATGTAGCAATGTTTATTATGCTCCCATCCCATACTGTACAAAGAATATTGATAATAATCATCATGTAATGCACTGTGTGCTGATAACGGTGCTGGAGCTGAACCTGAACCTGGGGTTGTAATTTCCAAGCTTTTCGGAAGCGCATCTAGGGACATTATATCATGATGTGATATTGGCGATTAAAGAGCAGGGCTTTTTATTTTTATGTTATTACTCCACTTTCTGTTTTCTCTTTCAGTTGTGTACCACACAGGGAAGGAGGCATCGGGCGGTCATTACATAACGGATGTGTATCACGTTGGAACCAGTGCCTGGTTGCGTTGCGATGACGGTATCGTCAAGCCCGTGAAGGCAGGCCAGGTCATCAAGCCTCTAACAACATGTATACCCTACTTGCTCTTCTACCGTAGGAAAGACTTGCTAACAAAACCTGCAGCTTCATGAGAGTGCTCAATGGATCTTGGAAGCAACAAGTGAAGTCAAGTTGATTTGCGTTCATACCGGATTTCAAATTTTTGAATGGAATACTGTGGAAACCCCTTTTGAGAGGTGATATTTTACAAGTTTTGTATGGATGATGATGATCCTTAAGGGCATGGATGTTAAACGCTTGCTCTACCATGCAATGTCAGCTGCGAAATATTATGAACTAAGCATTTTCCTTTTCTTCTTTGATTCTTTTGTAATTGCTTGAAATGTCAAAAGTAAAGAATATTTTTTGATGTGATTGGAAAACATTGCACAGAATACTTACAGTATATTGCAACGAGGAGAGAGTGGAGCAATCTGTTTCAAACGTCAGCGTCGTTGCAACAAGTAATATTCTGTTCTATTGATGATGATGATGATGATGATGATGATGATGATAAGTGTGAACTACTTGAGTGATGGTGCCAGCATTTTTGACTGGTAAGGGGAAGCTGCAAATTACAGTGTGTGAAAAGCCGATGCCCGCTTTGCCTCACCAACATGGTCGACTGCTGATCCATTGTGATGGTTACACACAGAGAAGAGTCGATCCAATCTGGATGAATTATGAGGAAGCATTTTACAAAGCCAACATGCTGCTTTAAGTAAGTAGTATCTTAATTAAGACGTGTCCATCCCAGAGCCGATAGTTTTGTAGATGTGCCATCCGCCTCTATCCTGAAAGTTCTGTTCACCAATTCGTCAAGTGAATGAGGATTATCTAGTGTTGTTTGAATTTCACCTTGCAATATATTGGAATATGAAGCAAACTGTGATGTCCAGAGCATATCGTCCAAGAAGGAGGTGGCTGCAGATGTACTTTGGTGTGCCCCCTCTGTGCCAGGAGGATACTGTGGAAAAGTGCTGTTTTGCTGAAGACAGAAATATGAATGTTTTAGTTTGGTTTTATCTCCTATACACTGTCAAATTCAAATTATTTGTTGGAAAGGAACAAAGAGTGTTCGTTCTGTCAATTTAACCCCCTTGAAGAGAATAATTGGGACTATATGAAGTCCATGTTAGTTAGATTTGTTTGTAAGAGCACCATTTCATCAAGATATATAGAATATGCTATTATTTTGAAAGTATGTTCAGTAAGAATCTTTTCAAAGCATGTTCATGTACTCTTGCACAGAACAATGTGCATTGTGTAAGTTGGAAGGCAGGAGTACGAGTTAGTGGAATCCTTTTTGTGATGCCTCTACGCACTAAATTCAAAGCAACTCACATTATTCTTATATGTGAAGTTTACAAGTATTATGTAATATTATGAGGGGAAAATTAACCTTATTTGAAATGTCTCCATTACTTTTGTATCCTTTCTTCCTTCTCTATATTCTTGGTCAGATGTAATATTGTCTAAAAAGCTTTATATTATGTGTTAAGACACAATATCAATTGTAAATATTAATATATGTTTTGTACATTGTACAAGCATTGATTAGATGTAATTTCTACATTTTAGTCAAATATATTTAAAGCTAAAATACTTATTGATCCAATATAATCATAGATATTTGTATTTTTCTGCTAACTATTCTTCTTTTCTCCCAAAGAACTTAAGAATTTAATTCATAAACAGTAACTAAACTGTGAAATAATAGAGATTTGATACTTTATTTAAACTTTTAAAGGAAGTAAATAAATGTAATAAGAAGCAAAGTTTGGGAGAACATTAAGTGTTAGATGATCTATGAATTGTGTACATAGTGTAAATCATATAGATGTTAAAGTCGAACTCCTAGAGATATGTTGATAGTTTGTATAAAAATGTGTGAAATCTTTATTTTATCATGTGCAAGGTTGATTGGTGATTCTGTGCAGTGCGCCCCATGCTACGAATTTCAATTATTCATATATTTCACCCTTGAATGAAAAATTTCATGATATGACTAAATTGATTATGAACACATTATTCGTGAATCGTGAGTCATTTCAACAAATACCTTATTTTGGGATGAAATATATGGGAAAAAAAGACATGTCGTATGGGCCACATTACCGGTAAATAAAATCGCTTTAGTGAGGAATAGATTAGCCCTGATTTAAGGGATAGCTTTTTTTTCTTTTCTTTTTTTCTTCCTTCGAAAGGGAGTTATTATGGAGAGAGCTGTACAAAGAATGTGCAAGCAATAACAATAAATATACATTACATGTGGTATGTATATTTCATGAACACAACATACATGTATGTATATTTCATGAACACAACATACATGTATGTATAATAGTAACATTACAGTATGATTAAATATCCACTGGACCTAGGAAACCTAAATTCTGGGAAGCATTTGTGCTTTGTAGATGTTATATTAATTTTGTTTTGAAAAAGAAAGTCTTGATATTACTAATTGCTAGTGTAGTGGCTGTTGGGCAAGCCAAAGGTATGTACGGACCTGTCTGTCCCATACGCTTGTGAAAATAAAGGACAGAAATTAAAGTCTTTATTTCAATATATCTTGTTATGTGGTCTGCCTTAAGATCTAGTAGGACTGATAACTTGTTAGAATCACTGGGTACTAACAATTAATTGTTTTAGTACATCAGACTTGCGCTTCAATATGGATCGAAGCAACTGTAATGAGGCAGCAAAATGTAACTGGAAATAGGACCATTAATAACAATGGGGTGATTTAAATATGACTTTACTAACTCAATCGGAGGCCAGGACAATGCTTGGAATAGCCTGCTTTTCATTATATTTATCATTATACATGTAGCTTGTTATTGTTATAAGATGAAATTTGGGATATGTGGAGAATGGTACTAGTGTTGGACATACATTATGTATCTCTTTTCCTTCTCACAGCACATATCTGTTTATTCACTTCAGTGAAGTGGCAGAAAAAATCAAAGAAATGTTGCATATATATGTAGGAGTTTCAAATGTACATGTATAGTTGAGATAAAATTTTGTGTGGATGGATGAGGAAAACTCTGCATAAAATTAAAGATTTTATATGTACACTGTACTTGTGTCGGGGTAGGTGGGGGTGAGGGTGGGGGTGGTGATATCTAATTTACATGTATGGCATGTCATGATATAATAATAATAATGAATAATTGCATACTTTGAATAGCAGTTGAAAATCATGCATATCTTCATGGTATGTAAGATTATTTGTTATTCTTTTCTCCATGTTTGAGTGCAGTTCTGAAGTCCAAATCTTGTCCTGTGTAAATCTGTGTCTTTTTCTTCAGATTGCTTAATTTTCAAGATGCATAAAGATGACTTACCGTATTCTTGTCATCATGATACATGTAACTGCTAGAATTGCAAGTATGAAAAGCCTGGTTAAACACAGAGTATCACTCTTATCTCTCCCTCTTTCTGTTCATCTTTGAATCAAAACAGGTACGAACAGAATTCAACAAATACGTCATCTTGGGACACAAGATGGTGTCTAAAAAAATATTGTTGGAAAAGTAATTTTTGAAATTATATCTCATTGTTTCAGACTGCACAATTCTCCTAACCTACTCTTGCATTAGTACATAACTAAATGTGCTTACTATAAATGTTTATCTATGCTGTACTTTAACAGACTTTGCAAATGTTTAATGTTAATGTAACATATTGTGCTTGTTGAACTTCCAACTGCTCAAATTGTTTGTGTAAGTATGAAAAAAATGTGTCATGCTAAAGAAAACTTTCAAGTGCCTTATTTTCCATGGTCAAGAGTATGTGTTCTTTTATGAAGCACATGTTTGTCACATTGGTTCAAAATTAGCTTTTATTTTGAAGTGCTGGTAGCTTTGAAGTTTTCTTGAGCTTGAAATAGTCTTTATGTATGTACAACAAGAAGAAAATTCTTTTCTATGATTTAGAATTTTAATTTCTTACGTACTAAAGGGGCAGTGCAGATGCATTATTTTTGTCTCGGTAGAAAATGACGAATACGAAATGTTTGAGGGTAATTCTTAGTGAGCTATGTGATTGATAAAAGCAAATTTAAATTTAATTTACTTTTATTTTGTTTTAAGTCAATTACATGTATATGGTTTATTGCCCTTCCATTTCCTAAAGTACATGTGAGTGAGAGCAATATGAGCTTTATGAATCTTAAACTGCAAGTCTTGTTTTCCTCATTTATCAAGATTTTAGTTCATATGTTTTTGGTTACCATTATTTTAATGTATTGACTGTGAATTTACTTCCGTTGTACAAAAGCCTCCTTATCGATGCAGTCTGTTGCATTCTGTCCCAGCAGACAACTGCTGGAAGCCAGCCGAAAGGGGATTAAATCTCTGATTAAAGGAGTTCAATGCTTTTTTCTCAACAGACTATAATGACCTGTAACTCATACATCATACGCGTGTTGTCCAGCTTTGCAAAAAAAATGCTCTTTTGTCAAAGCTTGTAATATAGTTTCTCTGCAATTTCAAATTTGTGTTTATTTCTTAATTTCTATGTAGTCTATGCCTCGTGTATTAGACCCAAAAATTGTTTCTCAACTTGCGAAGTTGTGAACTAATCAGGAAATGATGAACCATTTACCAAAAGAGCTACTTCACTTCTATTTTCCAGACTCTAAGTCTACCTAAGCATGTATAATTTCAGTATAAAGAAATCAAGGTTTTTTGTTGTTGATCAAATTGAATTTTCTATGTTATGATTCTATTTCTTCTTTAATATGTCTTGAAGGCTATATGGTCTTAAGTTTTGAACACACGGATGGAGACTCAAAGAACGTGATTATTTTGTGGATTTCTTTATGTTTTGGTCTTTTGGAAGTACAGTCTGAATGTACTCGTATCAAAACAGAATTTCACATTGACTTCATTTAACAATTCTTGAATAAAAGCTTTGAAGGCAAAAGGAATTCAGTTTTTGTGGTTGTGTTTTCTTTATTTAGTACAAGAATTTTTCTCTTTCTCATCCATTATCACCTTGTCATTTTCAGACACAATATCGCACACTAAACTTTATCTGTGTGGAGCCAAAAGGGTGTTAACTCTGATACTGGCTCCAAACAGTTGAGTTGATCTTGAATTATAGTTATGAATAGCATTTTGAATATCCTTTTGAGAGACTGCCTTTAACATTTCCATTTGTTGATCATGTAAAACGTAAGAATCCTTGTATATATATATAGAATTACAGATGTAACTGTATATATAAATTCTTTTGAGGAGAACTGTAAGATGCGGACAAATTGAGAGAATTTGGTGACTAAGAAAAACACCAGCATAGTGGAAATATCATATCATATTTCTTTAAATTATTACTTGGTTAATATTAATCTTTCGAATTTACTTAGAAGATACATTATTCTTCAACTCAAAAGTTTCAGTAGATCTAAACATCTTTAACCCTATTTAGCCTGGGCTATTTTCTTAGGCCCCCCCCCCCCCCCCAATGATCTCGGCCGTGAAATGACCGATCACCGCAAAAATTTGCATACATGTCAAGTGAAGTGTATAGAATACTATGGTAATTTCAATTTTTTGAAAAATTCACTCATTTGCATATTTATGGTAATTTATGCAAATAAGGTCATAAAATTCACATTTTTGCCCATAAATCAGACATTATTCATATTTAATCATTCTTTCTCACTACATATATTTGTTAAACCATTTGGAATAATAATACAACACAACAAATTGAAAAATCAGGGTTATTCCTTATGTTATCTATTGTTTTGATAATTTCTTATGTATTTCCTTGTTTTTTTAACTTATGCATTTCATTGTTTTTGTTGTTTTATTTCATTTCCAACTATAATTCAACTATTTTGACCCCAAAACTATAAACAAGACCAAATAACCAATGTTTTATCTCTTTATTTGAAAAATGAGATTTCCATATGTTTTGTACACAAATCACAAAAATGAGCGATTTTTGGGCTGACATGCAAAGACAAAAGGACACGTGAATTTGTAATGGTAGGTCCGATTTTCGAAAAATTTCTTTCAAAAGATGCGCAAGACTCGAAAGAAAAAAGTCACAAAATTTCATTGCAAGATTTTCTTGCGTTAAAAAATTATTGCGAAAAATGTTGAGGGGGGGCTTCTAAAGCCCCCCCCCCTCCCCCCGGGCTAGATAGGGTTAATACCTGGTCAAGTATTCCCCAGAGATAGCTACAGTACCTGACCCTTAACATAAATCCAAAAATATCACTCAAGGAGACTGCTTTGACTATAGGCAACATAATATATTTATTCAATAAACTTCTTTAGCTGACAAGAAAATAAGTAATATTGCACTTTTTTGCTTGGATAACTGAATATCTATACATTTCACCTGACTAATCACATATGGTACAAATGTCTAATGCAAGATAATACAAAGCACATTCCAATATACCATATTGGAGAAATTTAAAGCCATATGCGAGAAAATCAGGAGTTCTAGGAGTTTATCTTACTGGTAAATGTTGGTCAAGTCATGGAATACAGGAAAAATTGCATGTTTTCCTAAAACTTGTATTGTTTTTTTTTAATAGTGAAAATTTACATGTTTTCTAATTTAGTCAAATCCACTCACATAAATAGAAACTTTCCTTGCGAATGATAATTGAGAAATAATCAGCATTTCAGAGATACACGTAATGAAGCAGATCGGTCATGTTGTGTGACACAGTTTATCTGTGATTAACCATAAATAAATAACAAAGTAAGACCCATTTGCAAATTGACCAAAACAGTAATCTGGAAGAGAAAGGACATTCGCTAGAAAAAGTCTTATGCTAAAATAATGTATATAGAAATTTAGAAAACAAACAATATTCTTTCATTCTTATTGGAATGATGCTTTTGAAGCCATACCTTAATTTTCAATGAAATAGTTTTGGGGTAATTAACCTTTAAATCATAAATTGCCACATAAAATTGCAAAAAAACAAAAAAGGCCCGAAAAGCTAAATTTCTATCTGGCATGGCTAATATTAACGCTGTAAAGCCAACTTTTTCAACCAGATATGATGTTGTGCCCACTGTTTGATATCAAATGATGGTCAAAGGAGAATTAATGGCTGTCTGGCTCTCCCATGCATTGGTCTGACACAAAAGTGATACATACAAGTCCGTCCAAGATAGTTTGTCCCATACTGACAAAGACTTTTAGTATACAGGTAATTCCATAAATTAGGGACCCACTTTGAGACGTTTTTGGTGTCCCACTAACATCAGGAACCCAAACGTATTTGTGGCTCTGAGTAAAGACTTAAATAGTGGAGTGAGATTGTTAAGTGATTCTAGGAATGAGGATGCAATATTATTCTTGGAAATCACTGTACAATCTCATTCCACTATTCAAGTCTTTACTTGAGCCACACATACTTGGGGGTTCCTTATGTTAGTGGGACACCAACAATGTCACAAAGTGGATCCCTTATTCATGGAATTAACCATACCTGATATTTCTATTAAGTTGTTACTATCAATGCTACTAACACTTGGATCAGAACGAAGAACACAGGAAATACATTTGCAATGTTCATTTACGATTTTCCACCTTGGTATTAAACCTATGACACATTACAACTTTGGACCTGCCAATTTGGCTCTAATGGATCTCGGTATGAACTGAATGTTAGTCCATGTTTTTAGAGGACATCTTGTTTCCATGACAACTAGGAGTCCGTAGTAAAACAGGTCAAGAGGAATTGGAGGTCACGGTGGAAGCTAGATTGCAGCTCTTGAAGGAGTCTGGTAGAAAATAAACAAAGGAAGGGACGCTCATGAAATACATGTTATGTGTTCCAGAAGTCAACAATTTCTTTTTCTTTATACATATACAAATATCTTAAAAGATGGCAACAAATAAACAGTAGAACAGAAATGTTTGTACAAAGATTAATAATGATTATTTTCTCCCTCTCTATCATAAAAGAATTAAAAAAGAACAAATATCGTAACTGGTCTTCAGTATGTTAAAGGGGCTGTAGCATGATGAGACTACATGTCTTTCCCGTGGCCTGACTCGGGGCCAATCCGGTATAATACTACTACGGACGACGGGACTGCAGAAGGCCTACGTATTCATGTGCGTGCAACATATGCAAAACCGAAGCGTGAGGAGAACTCTGGTCTGTTTCGCGAACACTAGCGCGCTGACCCAGTTAATCAAGTTCATTTGTTTACGTGCAATTGTCCAAAAGAAGTTGTAGATAGCGTTAACCAGTATTTGCCATGCTACAGCCCCCTTAACTACATGATCATTAATATTCATATGATTTACTGAGTCTTCATTTCTTCTATATTGTCCATGAATTAATATGATTTGGCTGCACAAATTGTAAAAGTGAAATTAATAAAAAACTATGTGTTCACGGAATTCGTGATCATGAATAAACATATATAAAAAGATATACCGGTAGGCTACATATGAATACAAATTATACTCACTTCTTGTGTAACTCTGTCTTCAGTTGAGGCACAACAGACAAAGCTTCCTTGAATGATGCACTGTAAGACAACAAATAAATAAATAAATAAAATAAATAAATGAAAAACAGTGACAAGAAACTCACCAATAGTGTGGGAAAACATAATTTATTTTTCGATATTGAATTTCTTATATAGAAACTCTGATCTAAAAAAGAAATCATTTTTTAAGAAAACAAGTTCAAATTCATATTTATCTTGATGACACAAAGGAAATTTCAAAACGTATATTTAAATTCTATGAACATAACAATAGCTTTTAGAAATGAAATAAATCACATTACAGCAGAGAGGGCAAGTATTCCAATGTTGTAATATAATTCATCAAATCTTTAAAATAAGACAAGAGAAATATAGGGGGGAAATGCATTTTTAATGCAGGATTATAAATAAAACCTGTCAAAGCATGGTTAGTTCATGAAGGAACTAATGGGCATCCACCCTCTCCCCTAGGGTAAACGACTTACTGTAATAATATACGCTCCAATAGCGAAATGATGGAAAAAGTGTCATCATGGTGCAGAAGTCAGTAACTACTCATAAGAGGGAAATGCTGACTTTAATAAATGATGATGAAGATGATGATGATGATGCTTTGCCCTTGGACCATTGTGTAGTGGTAGTTATTTTACCTGACTGCTTAGAAAGCATAAATGCTTGTTAGTTAGCAACCAGACGGCCGACGGCTTTAGGTCCTCTCGGAAGGACCTGTTAATGAGGATTCATGCCTTACAAAAGGGCACTAGGGCATTGCCTTAGTTTCAAACCCGGGTCACCGGATTGCGAGACCACTGCTCTACCGACTGACCTATTGCGCCTTTTTCATGTCGAGCTTTATTTCAATAATAATGAAACCATTTGAAGTTCCAAAACCAGCTCCCCCACACTGACCTTGTTCCTGCATTCCTGTACGGCGACATGGCCACCTCCAGCATACCGATATCAAGCCTTGCCTGAACAGCACCACTGCTACAGAATGCCCCAGTCACACAGCTCATGATACGTGACATCTCATCCGCTACGGCTTCTAAGACACGCCCCATCACACGCAGCATGAAGGCCGGAGCGATGGCGTTGATCTCAGCATGAATAGCAACAGAATTCATCAATGCTTCCTTCACATAGGGACTTGCACCTGCACATACAAGGAGAATGAGTGGATTGGATCCATATATGAACCAATGCATAGTTTTTAAACTCTCTTTAATAGGTTTACTTATTTTGTACTCACAATTTCGATTTAAGTGTTTACACTTATTTATATCATCCAAAGTATACTCTAAACATGATATTTTCAGTCTCCGGTCTACCTTCTCATACAATATTTTTGTAGTCAATAAAAACCAATTGGATGAATGAAAAAGGATTTTATGAGTACATGTTAGCTTTAGGTTCAATAATTGTTTACAATACTAATGTCTTGCTTTATGCAGTATAAATGACCATTATGACTTGACAAACTCATAATTAAAATGACATTCATGCCACGAAGTTGGGAAAATTGTATCATTTATAAAGTCAAAGGGAAACAAAATATTTTATTTACTGAAGATGAAGATCAAATATTGTAAAAGTTTAACTTATTTTAAATGTAAGCCAGTTAAATAAAACTACAGTGATTATTGTCTCATGTGCCAGTAGGGGGAGCATCACCTGTTCTTCCTTCAGTCATCAGGAGTCTCAACCCATTATGAACCTCTTGGTATGGGCCAGCAGTGCAATGCGCCAACTCCCCCGGTGGAAAATAAAATGGAACAAAACATTGTTTAAATATCAGTGGCTTTCTGCTTGATATTATAGGTCGCCTGAACAATCAGAAGAATTTGATAGTACATACCTGTAGGTTCAGGACAGTCGCCCCAATCATAGTTGCCTGCGTAGACTCCTACTTCCAGGGCTCCGACCAGAGGGTCGATTTTCTGCTCACAGTATGCCTCAAAGATCTTCTCATCAAGCTCAGCGTATGCTTCTTGGGATATCTAAAGAGAGAGTTGTTTAATAGAATGATTATCATAAGGCCTAAAAAAAAAATGTTGTATCGTCCTTTGCAACCGACCCAGAAATCTTGAAATCTACAGTCGGCTTTTGAATTTGAATTTTTTTTTACTGTTTTTTAGAGAAAATAAAATATTAAAGCATTCAATACTGAGAAATATCAGCCCAAAGAGGGAAAAAAAGAAAAAGAGAGGATTTCCGACCGACCGACCCATGTTTTGGCACCTTAAGGGCAATACAACATTCTTTTTTCTAGGCCTAATTGTTCGGTTCAAACCTGCTGTAATATCCACCTGCATAGAAAGACCACTTGTCTATAAGAAACACATTTTTGTTTACTGTGAAATTTTGATTCTCTTTGAAGTATTGTGTGAAAGGAAACTTTTGAATATAGACTACCTTTCTATAAAGATATTTGTTTTTTTGAATCTGGTCTATCAAACCTAACATATCCAAAGGATATAAACAGTTTTTACAATTTGACTTGATCATTTGTCTGCAGAACTCAGGAACATTAAGTGGATACAATATCTTAAAGTGTGTTTTAATGTTCATAGATTTGCCAATATAGAACATGTAAAGCATATCAGCATTTAAACTTACTTTCTGAATAAATGTTTGGGATGTTCTTGATATCATTCTAATGTAAACTGTAATGAATTATAAACATATATGAATTTGTTTTTGTTTTCTATTCTTCTGTATCTTTATTTCCATTTTTGTTCCAGTTTATCGCTAATTACTTACATTTTCTATTTCATGTGTGCTGGGATAGCCCAGTCTCTTGAACTGTTCAATCAGATTTGGGACGACGTGTTGAGAGACATGGCTGCAGTTACTCAGTACAATCACCAGACACTGCTCCTATAATTTTAAAAAAGTTGCATAATTCATCAGTATATTTTCTATTCTCAATCCATCACCAGTCATCTTGACAAACAATCTATGACTAATATGGTCACTAAATTCATGTAAAGCTGCCACGATCATTTTGAGTATCAGAACAAAATACTTCTGAAGTCTTTGTTTGCATGACCCTATGGTCTCTCACCCTTTGACCTCTTGAACCCCAAGTCTTATCAGTTTATCTCATTACGCTTATACAATCTTGAACCAAGATTGGTTAAAACCTCTTTTGTGGTTCTGATCTGATTGAGGTAACACATTAATACCATGGAAAGACCGGCAATTTTTCCACTAAAACAAACATCATAGTAGAATTGAAACCACTGATCTTATTGTCTTATAGCTCTATGGGGAAGAAAGTTACATCAACTGGAGTCACTGGACCATATCTGACTTTAACCATCGTGTCCGCAACTAAAGAACTATAATTATTGTGGAGCGCCAGGAGTATCAAATCTGACAGAAATGAGTGCTATACAAGGACCCACTATTACTATCTATAATAATAATACGCTAAGGCTCCGCGGGGGGCGCGACGTCTCCGCCAGCCTTTGTATTCTATTGTTTTTTAATGAGATCGCCGACCCAAGTTGGTGCGGCTATCTCCTCCTGAACCCTCCCCTCGGGGTACCGGTGACCGGTGCCGTCGTCCGCGGGAGAGTCTACTCTAGCGAATTGGCTATACTCCGCCCGAGGTCCTCCTCCGTGTCGACGTCCAGGGCGAAAACAGACGCGACATGCATAATGCAGGATATGCGTGACGACAGAGATACCTCATGCATATTCAACATTACATCCGTATCAAATAGACACACGACAGACGACGAGCAATCCCGTCGACGTCCAAACTTAGAGACCTATTTCCATCATGATATCCGCGATTTTGATATAGTTTTTGTGAATGGAGGTATGAAATCAAAGCTTATTTTGTGATTATTACGGACATGTATACTAAATTTTGATCATCATTTTCTAAAGGAAAGTTATTACAAGAAAACCATTAGACTGACAGTTGAGTCGCAAGCTGCCTTCAGTCAACACACAGTGCAATGCTGCTGTGCAGTGTGTGTGAGTTGACATGAGCTTGCAGGAAGCTTCAACACCAGCACCGTGCACCGCAGGCGTCCGACGCCTGCGGCGCCGGTGTTCGAGCTCATGGAGTTACGCTGTAGTGTGTGTGAGTTCAGCTGAGCTGATTTGACACTTTGAAATTGTTATCTGTTGGTTTGCATCATTATTGCCGCGATTTCAATATAGTTTTGTGAATAGATTTACGAAACCTGAGCTTAGAAATAGTAAAAGTATTACTAATGTCTACGTTTTTAAACGACTGTCTGATTTTCTTGTGAAAATTTTACTTTGAAAAATGATTATCGAAATTCATGGTCGGAAATAATCACAATCTAGGGTTTATTATGTTAAAGTTCTTGCATCAAATCAATGCATGAAAACTTAGTTATTGAACTAGAAAAATGTTTTTTTTTTTTTTTTAAATAGGCAATTATGAAGTAGGAAGCCTGAAACCTTATAGCCTACTAAACAAATCTCAACAAAGTGTAGGCCTATCCTTTTATGAATTAATGAAAAAGGAGCCCCAGAAGAAAGAGCCCCCGAAAGTTGAAAAAGTAGCCCCCGAAAATTTCCCAAAAATTTGAAATGGAGCCCCCGAAATGAAAAACTTAATTTTTTGCCTGCGCCCCCCTTTAGAATCCTGCGGATTTCCGCGGGTCCTGAGTTGAGTGTATATATAATATAGGCGTGGGGTCCACGGGTTTCAAGGGGTCAGCATAAACCCCCAAAAGCTCAGGGTTACGTTCTTCAAAGTTGGGGGGGGGGATCAGATCGCAGCGAGTTGCGTGTATATATAATATAGGCGTGGGGTCCACGGGTTTCAAGGGGCCAGCATAAACCCCCAAAAGCTCGGGGGTTACGTTCTTCAAAGTTAGGGGGGGGGGGGGGGAGAGATCAGATCGCAGCGAGTTGAGTGTATATATAATATAGGCGTGGGGTCCACGGGTTTCAAGGGGCCATAAACCCCCGAAAGCTCGGGGGTTTTAGGTGTTTAATTAGGGTCAGATGAGCATATTTTTTTCATACTTTATTTGTGACACTTGCGGGTCACTAATTGGCGTGGGGTTAATACGTAGAGTTGCGTAGTGTTGCGTACCAAATACGCTGGCCTACGTTACTATATGCTGAGGGACGGAAAGGGGTACGCAAGATGAACGAAAACAATTCAACATGTTTAATTTTTTTTTCGCGTACTTTCGGCGTAGAAACTTGACGCAGAAAGTACGCCTTTTTACGCAACACTACGCTTCATGACTACGCAGCAGTACGCTACCCTACGCCAGATCGACAAAGCAGTAAAAGCTTTCCACACAGTAAGCAACCATAAGCAAACCTGTACGCCAGCCTACGCATAACCTACGCAGGGACTATTTTCCCATTAATACGCAGCCTAATTTCTGCGTATTCGGTACGCCACACTACGGAACTTAAAGCTTAAAGAATAACTACCGGTACAGTTGGATCGTTTTTTTAAATTTTTATATAGGGCCAAATTTAAAAAAAAACATGTTTAGCATCCTGTTTTTTTCGATAAATGGGAAGGAGGAGGCCCTTTTTTTTTTTTTCATTTCAAAATGGCCGCTCCGTACATTTTCCCATGACATTCGGGCTATTTTTCAAGATGGCGGCCGACAATTTTTTTTTTTTCATGTTTTTTTTCTTTCAAAAAATAAAAAAAATTCAAAAATTCAAAAAAAATTCAAAAAAAATTCAAAAAAAAAAAAAATTCAAAAAAATTCAAAAAAAAATAAATATAGGAGGCGGCCCCCAAAAAGGAAGCGGACAGGACGCTGTTTTATTTTCTTTCAACAAAAAAAAAAATCAAAAAAATTTCAAAAAATAAATAAATAGGAGGCGGCCCCCAAAAAGGAAGCGGGCGGGGACGCTAAACATGTATATTTTTTAAATGGCCTGAATGGCAAATAAAGTTCTTGGTGGTTTTAATTTAAACACTCTCTATATATCTATTTACACCCCCGCCCCCCTCTAAAATCCCGCGGATTTCCGCGGGTCCTGCTAGTCTATAATAGTAATACGCTAAGGCTCCGCGGGGGGCGCGACGTCTCCGCCGGCCTTTGTATTCTATTGTTTTTTAATGAGATCGCCGACCGAAGCTGGTGCAGCTATCTCCTCCTGAACCCTCCCCTCGGGGGACCCGTGCCCGGTGCCGTCGTCCGCGGGAGAGTCTACTCTGTGGAATTGGCTATACTCCGCCCGAGGTCCTCCTCCGTGTCGACGTCCAGGGCGAAAACAGACGCGATATGCATAATGCAGGATATGCGTGACGACAGAGATACCTCATGGATATTCAACATGACATCCGTAGACACACGACCGATGACCATCCACTCACATTAAGTTGCGTATTAAATGCACGCTGAATGGGTACGACTTGCCCCGTGTTAGGTATCTTCCTATATGATATTCTCTATATAGACTGCATATGCCGCCGCGCCATCGATCACACTCATTTCTTTACAGTTCTCAAAGAGACACACAACAGCTGACCAACAACTCACATTATGTTGCGTATTAAATGCTCTATACAAAGGACGGGATCACCGAGAGTAAAGCGTCTTGCTATAGGGTGTGCTTTGTACTAGCTGCGCTGCACGAGCCAGAGCTGATACACGGGGCTAATTCCCGTCGACGTCCAAACTTAGAGACCTATTTCCATCATGATTGCCGCGATTTTTATATAGTTTTCGTGAATGGAGGTATGAAATCAAAGCTTATTTTGTGATTACTACGGCCATGTATACTGAACTTTGATTATCATTTTCTAAAGGAAAGTTTTCACAAGAAAACCATTGGACTGACAGTTCAGTAGCAAGCTGCCTTCAGTCCACACAGTCATGCAGTGCACTGTAACTCCGGGAAGCTCCAACACCGACACCGGGCACCGCAGGCGTCCGACGCCTGCGGTGCCGGTGTTCGCGCTCCTCGAGTTACACTGCAGTGTGTGTGAGTTCAGCTAAGCTGAGCTCGAATCAAAGAGATTTGACACTTTGAAATTGTTATCTGTTGGTTTGCATCATTATTGCCGCGATTTCAATATAGTTTCGTGAATAGATTTGCGAAACCTGAGCTTAGAATTAGTAAAATTATTACTAATGTCTACGTTTTTAAACGACTGTCTGATTTTCTTGTGAAAATTTTACTTTGAAAAATGATTATCGAAATTCATGGTCAGAAATAATCACAATCTAGGGTCTATTATGTTACAGTTCTTGCATCAAATCAATGCATGAAAACTTGGTTATTGAACTAGAAAAATGTTTTTTTTTTTGTAAAAAGGCAATTATGAAGTAGGAAGCCTGAAACCTTATCCTACTAAACAAATCTCAACAAAGTGTAGGCCTATCCTTTTATGAATTAATGAAAAAGTAGCCCCAGAAAAAAGAGCCCCCGAGAGTTGAAAAAGTAGCCCCCAAAAATTTCCCAAAAATTTGAAATGGAGCCCCGAAATGAAAAACTTAATTTTTTGCCTGCGTCCCCCTCTAGAATCCCGCGGATTTCCGCGGGTCCTGAGTTGAGTGTATATATAATATAGGCGTGGGGTCCACGGGTTTCAAGGGGCCATAAACCCCCAAAAGCTCGGGGGTTACGTTCTTCAAAGTTGGGGGGGGGAGAGATTAGATCGCAGCGAGTTGAGTGTATATATAATATAGGCGTGGGGTCCACGGGTTTCAAGGGGCCATAAACCCCCAAGAGCTCGGGGGTTACATTCTTCAAAGTTGGGGGGGGGGGGAGATCAGATCGCAGCGGGTTGAGTGTATATATAATATAGGCGTGGGGTCCACGGGTTTCAAGGGGCCATAAACCCCTGAAAGCTTGGGGGGTTTAGGCGTTTAATTAGGGTCAGATGAGCATGTTTTTAATACTCTATTTGTGACACTTGCGAGTCAGTAATTGGCGTGGGGTCAATACGTAGAGTTGCGTAGTGTTGCGTACCAACTACGCTGGCCTACGTTACTATATGCTGAGGGACGGAAAGGGGTACGCAAGATGAACGAAAACAATTCAACATGTTTAATTTTTTTCGCGTACTTTCGGCGTAGAAATTTGACGCAGAAAGTACGCCTTTTTACGCAACACTACGCTACATGCCTACGCAACAGTTCGCTACCCTACGCCAGATCGACAAAGCAGTAAAAGCTTTCCACACTACGGAACTCTACGGGTTCCAGTGGCTTAAAGAATAACTACCGGTACAGTTGGATCGTTTTTTTTTTATTTTTTATATAAGGCCAAATTAAAAAAAAAACATGTTTGGCGTCCTGTTTTTTCGAAAAATGGGAAGGAGGAGGCCCTTTTTTTTTCTTTCAAAATGGCCGCTCGGTACATTTTCCCTGACATTCGGCCTATTTTTCAAGATTGCGGCCGACAATTTTTTTTTTTCATTTTTAAAATCAGAAATACATTTTAGCAGTGCTTTTCATGTTTTTTTTCTTTCAAAAAAAAAAATTCAAAAAAAATTCAAAAAAAAAAATAGGAGGCGGCCCCCAAAAAGTAAGCGGGCGGGGACGCAAAACATTTTTTTAATGGCCTGAATGGCAAATAAGGTTCTTGGTGGTTTTAATTTAGACAGTCTCTATATATCTATTTACACCCCCCCGCCCCCCTCTAGAATCCCGCGGATTTCCGCGGGTCCAGCTAGTTATTATTATCATAGTATACACATTCGTTTTCATTGAATGCTGCCCTCTTTGACACTAAACAGAACAGACAGACTGGTGTTTCTTACCATGGAAGGTATACTATCTTCCGGTGATTGGAAGAGAGATTCAGGGGTTCTCATGGCGGCCTCAGATAACCTGGTAGCGAACAATATAGAAGAGTTCATCTTTTAAGGTAAACTCTAATTTATGCAAATACATAATTCGATACACACTTATTTTCACTGTAATTTTTTTTTTCTTTATTAAAGATACTATGTCCCTTTTGCAGCCAACATCAAATTCTGTAGAACTTTGCAGGAATTATGAATATGTCATGTATGTCCTATCTGTAAAATTTAGACATTAGCAGTGTCCTAGTATTCAAATGATGCAAGGAAACCTGTTTACTTGCTAGACTTCACTGTCAGACACTATTGAGTAACTGACTGGCTTTTTTTCTTCTTTGGTTATAACATACATAAAATGAGCTGTAAAGGGCACATGAGCATTTGTCTACATTAATAACCCACTTCTTGTAATGGCCAAAATTAAACTGATTGAATCTTTGTGCAGCACAAAACGTACGACCATTCAGTACAATGGTCTGAAAATCAGACTATTACTTACTGACTTGGTAGCAATTCAGTCGATTTGACGACTAATAGTCGTTATTTTCCCACTTAAAGACATTTTCAAGCCTCCTTTTTTTTTAGGGAAGTTTTTTTTCTCCCATCAATGATGGGTGAACTATCTTTCATCACCTGATTTACTTTTGACCAATCGTAGAGCAAGATTCTTAGTATGTGGAATATAATGTGTGTTATATCAAGAGCAAAGTGTAGTCAACAGGTAAATGGTTATCAATTATCTAGTAATAAGGATGTTTCTCTTGTCACACAATTTTCCATGAACATATACATTACATGTACCTTAAACATATTAGGTACACTCGGTAAGAAAGAAATTTATGTTGCAGCTGAAACACCTAATTAAGCACAGACATTTCCCATCAATATATTTACCTTAATTTCTGTGTATCTCCATCATCGTCAATGAAAGCCAATTGTTCAAGACATGATGCAAATGCCTGTAACAATTAAAAAAGAAAAAAGGAAATCATATTTTCTTCTCAAACGATTAGAATAACCCGGCGATTATATTATCAGTATTAGATTATTTCTTATTTATCATGGAAGGTGCTCTATTCCTTGAGCAACTACAGAATACAATATGATTCAAACAAATGATTGGTCAGATCAAATACCATTGCCATAAGATATGTTTTTCAATTAAACAGACATGTACTCATATATTTGGGATTCATTTCACTATAAATCTTTACAAAGTATTCATGAGAATTATGAAAATTTATTCTTTGATCACTTGAGAGTAGACATAAATTCTGTCTTCAAATGCTGGCAGGGAGGAATAAGCATAGGACTAATTAGTATTCATTTCACATTTCACATAGTCAGTGACATGTGGTTATCTCATCAAATCAGCTCTCAATTAACATAAGAAAAAGGGGACCATGGGGGACCAATGGTCACCGATTAGGCATTGTTTGCTCTATAGAGGGCGCAAGTAGCTATAAGTAGTGCAGTGGGGCTTTAAGTCAAATTACAAAGCTCAATAATGATGTTTAATGACAGCTCTTACCATGAGCAAATCTGAAGCTAATTCCACAGTCTGTCTTTCAACATGCCTGTTATCAAATATCTAGAAAAGAGACAAATAACAGTAGAGACTAAAATAATAATAATAATATAAAAGATAGGCTATACTATACAGTGCGTCCCAGAAAAAACGAAACCAAGAAGTATCAATGTTCTATCAAAACTTAATCATAACTATAATTAATGAATGATACATATTTGGAAAGCTTAGAGTCTCTTCTTTCATGTGATGCTACTCAGATAATGCATATTTCACGCATGAGTGATTAAAAGCAATTTGAAGGAAGGAAACCAAAAAGACATTTGGCGGGCGGTATCTGAATTTCGAAGAAAAATCACATTTCTAGAAAGTTGAGTTTCTGCCCTTTCATATGACACCTCAATCACGAAAAATGAGCGAGGAATGACAAATTTCTGTTTGCTTAAAGTAGTGCTTGCATTTCCATAATTTTATTAAACGAATTCGTTTTCACTGGCTGCCTGCCGTATCAATAAACGAAATTAACAAAAGACTTAACTCCGTTTCGTTGACAATCAGCCGTAGACGAGAGTCTTCATGCATGGCTGATTGTCAACGAAACAGAGTTAAGTCTTTTGTCAAATCTGCTTTTTGCTACGGCAGGCACCCAGTGAAAACGAATTTGTTTGTTAAAATTATGAAAATGTAAGAGCTACTTTAAACAAACAGAACTTTGTTATTCCTGGCTCATTTTTTCTTGATTGAGGTATCATATGAAAGAGCAGAAAATGAACTTTCTAGAAATATGAATTTTTCTTTGAAATTCAGATACCGCCCGCCAAATTACTTTTTGGTTTCCTTCCTTCAAATTGCTTCTATTCACCCAGGCGTGAAATATGCATCACGTGAGTAGCATCAACTGAAAGAGGAGACTCTAAGCTTTCCAAATATGTATCATTCATTAATTATGGTTGTGTTTAAGTTATGATAAAACATTGATACTTCTCGGTTTCGTTTTTTCTGGGACGCACTGTATAATACTCCTGCAACACTACTTAGAAAACAAAAATATTAGAATAATTAATTATCGAAACAAAATGTCATATCCATGTATTTGTAAAGCGTGTTTCAAATTGAATTCTAATTCATATTTCATAAATTTACAAAAAATTAAAATGCTCTATATGATTGAAGTTGATTTTTAAAGTTTACAACATCTATCCTATTCCTTGTCTGTGTGTAGCTTTTGATGATAGAAAGTCAAAGAACAAATTATGATCTTAAACTCCTCTATTAACTGTCAATTTCTACCACCCCCCCCCCCCCCTCAAAACAAAAAGTTGTAACTTGACTTAAAGAGAAGGTCGAGTTCTGGGAAGGGGTGAAAAATAATTTACCAAGATTGGGCCAAATTCCAGAACCTTGCAGAACACACCAATACTTATATGCTAGATGATCAACCTTTTCTGATCAATTCTACAACATTTCTTTCACAATACAATCGCATAACAGGAAATCGACTTTATCTTTAAGCTGTCACACTTCTTACATAGGATACTCAGAAGTCAGAATGATAAGAGTAAGGAAATATTACGAACAAACCTTCTTTTCAGTAGAGCTGGTACAGATGATCACTTCCTTGAGATGCTGTAATATGTCGACTACTATACTCTCAAATAGAGTAGGCTAAAAGAGTAAGATAAGTTAAACGGATTGCAATTTCAATATTGACTGTTCAATTTAACACAAAAAATATCAATATATGCACTTCTCATTTCCGCAAATTTTACAAGAAGCTTCATACCACAAGCGTTGTGACATTTAATAACAATAAAAATAAACATCATTCAAGTTTGGTATATACTCTTTGTTACATTTTCACATTAAAAAAACAATATAATTCATGTAATCTTAAATTAGTGATACACAATGTAATTCGTTCCCAATGCATTAAAAGATTACTAGCTAATTAAAAACCACATCTAAAGCCCATATACAGTTTTGAGGTAATGCATGTAAAACATTATGGTCAAGCTATGTGTCCACAATGTCTACATACCGGTAACTGAGATTGCTTGGTCTAGAAAAAGCAGTGAAGGAAGATTTTCCATTCAAAGAAAGTTTCTTTTCTGGAAAATCTGGAGAGGGGGAAGTGCCCCCAGAAACATCACCATTGCTGCAATAAGCATGAATTACGTTATTTTCGATGGTGTTTTTATTTTTACTTGAAATGACCTGTTAGGAGATCTGAAGGTATTGAGAAGCAAATACTGCAAGGAGCAGTCGAAGGAAAACGGGGTAGAGGTCGTCCACCAATATCTTGGACTGATGATATTAAGAAAGTGTCTGGATAAGGAATGAAAGGTGCAACACAAATGGCAGTAGAAAGAGTTGCATGGCGTGCTCTCGTGAAGGCCACAGCAGCACTTTACAGCGCCACCTGAAGTTGATGATGACGATGAAATGACCTACCGTGGTTGTGATACCTCCATTGTCATCCATTTGCAGTACCCAGGTCTCACGGCCATGAAGAGCTTTGATATCTGCAAGAAAGAGAGAGATTACATAAAACATGAGGTCATAGATATCATAGAAGTCAATCAAATTGACTTGCTCTTCTAACCCCTACCTACAAGAAACACACTTATTAACAAAAAAAGAAAGAAGGATTGTTTATGATTTGGAAAAAGCTAGATGTCAGGTTTACAAGCTAACAATCACATTTCTTTTGAACACTTTTTATAAATTCCCTCAAAAGCCTCTGAACCAGTTTATTTTCAAATCATTATTTGCATAAAAATTAGACTTGTTTGCCTATTAACAGGAGGGCATCATGCCAGAAGAATTTTAATTTAATTTTATGCTGGACATTGGTCAATTCTGACCCCTTGAAAGGGAGCAACTATAGCTCTTACCCTCAGTAGCCTCCTTGAAGAGAGTGACCATACAATGAACCCTCAGATCAGCTAGTAATGACTGCAGGACTTCAAGCAGTGGGGTTGGTACTTCAAGATTCACCAAAGTACTTAGAACAGACCTGTAGGATTGAAAGACAAAGAATAAATATAAACAAATTTGCAATGAAAAGATGATTTGAAAATGGATCTCAAAAAAAGCTGTATAAACCAATTCTCAATGGTTTGATCTTATAGAAAATAGAAATCCTCGTGAATTATAATCTTATTTGGAATATATAGCGAATCACAAAACTTGCTAAAAACCAGTACAAATACACATGGGCATAAATGGAAAACTGTTGTGATGTTTATTTCTCAGGTATATCAAAATAAGAAGTAAGCTTCACAATGAAATATTGCTTTCTTGAATCTCAAGATTAGCAACAACAGAAACATACCTGATGGATCGAACACATTGAGGGAGCCAAGCCCCAGCTCCTACTTCATTCTTGCTGGCGCCCCACTCTCCTAGCTTAGCTCTGTCTTTCTCATTCTTCTTTTCAAGAGACTCAGGTAGGAATGCTGCCCTCACAAGGTCCGCAAAGTAGGTAGTGATCTTTGTCATCATGGCCTGAAAAGGATAGAAATGTGAAGAGAATTCATCACAGACAAGGAACGAAATGAAATAATATCTATAGAAACTCACATGCAAGAAGACATTAATTAATTATCGTTCAAACAACATCATGGAGTTATAAATCTCACAATCTATTCAACAAGCAAACATAAAATGAGAGATATGGTATATTAAAGAGCATTTTAAAACATTTAAAATCACACTTCTATGAAATTTAATATCCGTACCCTCAAATTTGAATAACCATTAATATGCAATCCATTCCACACATCCTTACACATAAAATTCAATATTTTCCAACATGAATTGGCAGTAAACATTTTCCTACATTGCGAAACAAAAGTCTGGTTGAGAAATCTTTTGAAGTTGAGAGTATAGCAGTTTGTACTCACAGTGAATGAGGCTTCCTTTGTTGAGTCAACAATCATAGACTTCCCTCCGGCCTGTTATATGAACAAAGAAATATAACAACATTTTAATCCATCTGCTTGGAGAAAGGAGGGTGTTAACTTATACCATTATATACAGAGTTAATGCTCTTCTGGTTCCAAACAGGTGATATGTCCACTTCATAATTACTACGATATATCCTCTAGAATTAAACTGCACACCATGATAATCAACTAATCACATATTCCATCTTTAGCTGCTCTGAAGTGGAATTATAAAGTCATTGCAATATTCCAATGATGAGCAAATTTACTCATGAAAAAGAAAATGCAACCTATCAAAATACATGGACAATAGTTGAAAAAATAAGATTAAGTTTACACACCTAGTAGTTTATTCCCTTGAATTTTTCATTTGTAAAAAGGAGCTTTTAACATATAAACATGATTTCTCTATTGCTCTACTCTATTTTGTTAAAGCCAATTTATTATTATTTTAGAAAATCAATTTTGAATCCAGACATCCTTAAATATATCTCTACAATTGAACGTTTAGCTGGTACCTCAGAGACAACTGATGCATTGAAGTAGGATTGGCCGAGCCTCCAGAGATTAGGGAAGGTTGTTAGAAGGTTATCTGCTAGCTCTTCCAAGAACAACACTTGCTGAGGGGGTGAAAACTTGCCATCCACTGAAAAAAGAATGCATAAATACTGAAGTAGTACATTAGTATTACTGTAGAATAGTAAATATGAATCCTCCTTTGTCCCCATTTACATGTATGTCTTCTAAACTTTGATGATTATTGTCCTTTTCCTCCCCTTTTGTTGCTGTTGTTCACTAACTTTTTCTCCTTTTTATTCTACTTTTTTAATTACATGGAACATTTTGCCTCATTCATTGTGTTCCGCAAGAAATTGGTACAATTATATATCCAAAGGCAATTTATTCACAAAACTACAGAAGATGGTCTGCATGAAATATTGTATATCTTTCTCTTTCTACATAAAGATTTACATGGATATTTTCTGAAAAAGACTCCCAGGAATTCCTTTAAAAATTATTCAATAGCAGAGTCATAGTTTAAATCACATAATATACAGTGTAGTTTACTTACTGTTTGAATCGGATGTAAATTTGACTTGAATACCAGAGCCTAAATAAAAACAAAAATACAAGGATATAGTTTATAGGCAAGTAAAGTTAAATCATAAGAAGCATTATGAATCTATATACAGGTAGAGGTGTCATGGTTGGGTGGATAAGTCACCCGACTGTCGGTCACAAGGTCCGGGGTTCGAGTCCCGTCGCGGCACTAATGTCCTTTGGCTAGACATTGATCTACATTTGCCACACTCAACCCAGGTGATGTAAATGCGTACCTGGCAGGAATTTAATTCTTTGAAATGCTAGAGCGCCTTATCATGGCGGCCCAGCTACAGCCAGGGTGATAATATGATACCGTGTATTAAGCGCAGTGGAGTATATCCATACAGTAGCTGCGCTATATAAATTTACCTTTCATTATATATTAATATAAAATTCTCTCTCCTCAAACATCTATATGTGCATGGATTTTGTACGTAAGCAAGTGTGTGTCACTCTCTCTGCAACATATTTGTCTCATCTCACTCATACTCATACTCTGCCCCTCTTTCTTCATCCTCACAGTCATAAACAAAACTGTCTTTATCAAATGGCAACAACATGCAAGAGAGATGAAGTCATGCACAACTCCAGCTGTCAAGCAGGAATATATTTTATCTGAAATAGATGATCTTACCAGAGAAGTTTCTTCGATGACCTCTGACCTTTGAGGCGTGGCTTGGGGGTTCAATGACCTCACATCCCTTTTGGTCTGAAACAGAAAGATGAGAAGAAAAAAACATTCAAACTATTGACAAACGCCCCTGCAGTGATATTAATAGCATGTTACAATAATAATAGTCTTAGTCTTGGTGAAACATCATTAGAATGAATACACAGAATATTTCTGTAAAAAGGAAACCAAACTTTTGTAATATAGATGGCCATTTATTGTTCTGATCAAGAGATCCTACTGCCCTGTGCAAATTAATAATGACAGAACTCATTACAAATTGTTGTAGTTCAAATATCCCAACCTCTTTCATCACAAATGTTGTATCATATGATAAAAGAAATTTCATATAATGTATCATCATGGATCCAATTTTGTTTAATTGATGAGATACTGTTAGGGAAAGACAGGTTTTCTTTCATAAGAAACAAACTGAATAATGAGAAAGGGAAGGGAGTTGGCTGATATAGATAAGTTTACCTACTTGGATATATCCTTGAGGGGAGGGGGAGGGAGTGGGCAGGGAAGTGGGAAGGGTAGGGGCATGGAAGGGTGTGGATTAAGAGAACTGATATAGACATGCCTACCTATCTGGATATGTTGATCCTTGCAGGGGAGGGGAAGGAAGGGGGCAGGGAAGGGTGCGGAGTAAGAGAGCTGATATAGACATGCCTACCTATCTGGATATGTTGATCCTTGCATCCTGCTAGTATATCCTGGATCCATTTATGTTCGTTGACGATACACTCCCATGCTGGGTCTCCTGGTCCACCTAGCTCTACTAGGTACCTGACAACAACAAACGACAATCAAACAACAAAGTCAGAAACTTTAATGACATGAAACTTTCATGAATTGTTAATATCAAGACAGTTTCACTGACGAAAGTTTTGCAAAAGGAAAATGTTCCTTAACGTAATATAGGATTTCCCGGCCAAATTCGCGAGTTTGTCATTCAAATTAATTTGTCTTGCGTTCAAATTCGACGGTTTTAGTGCAATCAGGTATATCTCGGGTTTATATTCCCTTTTCTAGTTTTCAAATCTATGGAATTTTCGTTAGAATCTACGTGTGTATCATTCAAATTAATGAACAATGTGCTTCTTTCGCTATTTGGTCATTCGATTTGGCGCAACACGATTTTCTGACAACGCGACGGTGTACTTCTAGCATTCTAATTCATTTGTAGCATTCAAATTAGCACTTTGTGCACTTAAATTGATGGTCAATATACATTTCTTGTTTATTACACACTTTTTATAGCTCATTCTTTTTCTTTCAAGATTGTTTTTTCATGTGTATTTCATCATATTTCATTTTCTTATACTTATACTTATTAGATTTATCTGATTGTTAAGAAGAAAAAACGACTTGCATCTACGGATTTGATGGTCTCAGTATATTTGTAAATGTTCATGTAAGGAAGTTGTTTGTCTTATGTTTCATCATAAATTTATCATAATTTCATCATAATTTTATTATGAAAAAAGGGTACAATATTGTGACTGGGGTAGGGACTAGAGTCAACAATCTGAACATGATTCATTATTTAGCCATGTCTTTAGCCATCGATCTGCTGGCGGGCAAGTAAACTATGAAACTCTTTAAGAAAAACAGAGGGGTGTGCTGGGTATAAGAGACGATGTGAATTACTTTTGTAAAATTCCGAGTCTGTAGTAAAAAGGGGCGATTGAGGGTACCCCCACCTTTCCCGGGTATATGAACATGTCCGTGCAGAAATGCCATATTCCTTGATTTCGCCCCTTCTTTACTTTATGTCTGACTACACCCATCTGCATTGTCCTTAAAATTAAATGGAATAACAGCTTAGACCCCAATAATCATGCATTTTAACTGCATTATTTAAAAACTGTAAAAGTTTGTTGCAATTCTTCCCCCTAACATTCCTAACTTGAATAAAAATATTACGAATACGAATGACAGGTATTAATTTGAATGATAAAAATTACGCTTCGACAAGTGAATATTAATTTGAATGCTAGTTGAGCAGTTTCTAAATTGAACGACAGATCTATGAAACCCTTCGACCAAAATCCTAAATTAAATACAAAAACTGGAAAATTGAATGATAATTGGCATGGCAAAGCCGATCTGCGCTAACTTAAATGCAAAGTAAATGAATTCGAATGACAAACACGCGAATTTGCCCGGGAAATCCTATACTATATCATTCTAATGTTTCGGGACATGAATCTTGACTATTGGTAAAGGTGAA
Organism: Strongylocentrotus droebachiensis; assembly: GCA_035222895.1. Taxonomy (NCBI): domain Eukaryota; kingdom Metazoa; phylum Echinodermata; class Echinoidea; order Camarodonta; family Strongylocentrotidae; genus Strongylocentrotus; species Strongylocentrotus droebachiensis. The sequence goes on from JAVYIG010007480.1 coordinate 55,263, forward strand.
CAAAGTTTCATGCACATGAAATCTGAAATCTGTGCATTAGAAGGCCATGGGAAATTTTCTTGAAATATAAGATTTGAGCACATTTCTTTTGGTCACCAACAAATACTGATCACTAGTGAGAAGTCCACATACAATCATACCTTATGAGCCTCTTTTGTTCATCAAGAGGTGTTGGTAGTTCCATGAGTTTCTCATGAAGTTGGACCTGGAGCTCACGTATCTTGTTCTCTACTTCATCGTACACTGTAGGACAGATGGAGGCGGTTGAATAAAGATAGTACATGTGTCATAGTCAAGCGGATTCAACAGTTAAATGGGTATGAGAAGGTCATGGGTTCAAGCCTCAGCATGATACTAAAGTGATTTGGCATTAGATATTAATCTACATTTGCCACTCTCAACCCAGGTATAGTAAGTGGGTAGCTGGTAGCATTCATTCCTTGAATGCACTGAGCACTGATGTCTGTTCCAAGAGCTTAAACCAAGGCAAACTTTTCAAAGTCTCTTGGTAAAACCCAAAGATGTGAATATCAAAATGTGATGTGACACATACATGTACAAGAATGGAATCTTCTAACAACAGTGGAGCCTGGTGCAGATAATCAACAGTCTATCTAAGAGAAGAAGGGTCTCAGCTGAATAGACTTTTGAATGATTTTCTTATAAAATGTACATAGCGTTTGTAAAGTGAAATGATAGCAAATATTTCAAAATTTAATAAATGCTTATTAAACAGAACTATAAACATAATGATGAAAATTTACGTTTCCATAAGAATATATTTGAATTACAAAACAATTTTCATGGTAAGATACAAACCTTTCTTGAAAGTTGTTACTTGTGTTTTTGAGAATAGTTGACGAGCCCTCTCATAATCATTGATGACAACTTCATAGTCTCCCTGCATTAAAAGACAAAAATATTTTACATCAAAAGGGTTACATATCAAAATGAAATGTAGCAAATAAAGGGGATTGAGAAGGAAATACTTTCAAAATTGAATAATTCTTCTTCACTACAATCAAAAGGTATATTTTCTTAGCAAGAATTCAAACGAGGTGGTATGGCTTGCTTGATGGAGCTACGGTCTTGGAACCAGGAGGGTTCTGGGTTAAAGGCTATATCATTGTGTAGCCCAGTGGATAGGACTTAAAGCTAAAGGTCTCCTGGAGCTTACTTATAAACATGTAAGCTCTTTCAAAGCAGTAATGTAAAACAAAACTTGGAATTTCATAAAGAAAAGGACATAACACCTAGTAATGATCTTCTTGAACTGCAATCGTAAGAACAAATTTGTCATATGTTTCATTCTTTAAGCATTATTATTTAATATGGAAAGCTTAATGGTCATGCACAAAATTTACATACTTTTAGATAAATAACAACCATATATGTCAATTTATCAATCGCATTCACAAAGCACATGATGATCTCTCTTGCAATCTTTCTATTAAAGCCGTCTGCACTTGTTTGGCCAGGGTGGATTAGACCTCCCTGCAAGGTCACTGAAAAGTGGCTATCTCATCAAATTAGCTCTCAATTAACATAATAAAAAGGGGATCATGGGAGACCAACAGGCACCGATTAGGCATTGTTTACTATACCGTGTGTCTCAAAAAAAACGTAACACTTTTGAAATGGTTGCCAAATTGAGCATATATAATTTTATGAAAAAATGTTGATATGTATGGAAAGCTAAAGGACCAACCTTTCATATGATATGAAAAAATTGAAAAAAAAATCATGCTTCGATGAACAGTGTTCACTTAAGTTAGAGGTATGAAAATGGGCCTGCGCAGGATTTTTCCTTCCAATTTTGGACAGGTAAGTTACTTTTAGCATACAAAATAAGTTTGATATGAGATATTCATGATCGATGGATTAAGAGTTAAAAGGATGTTTTGAATACCAGTCCTTTCTCTCTGTCATTTATCAATCCCCAAACACCACCCCTGCCACACACACACACACACACACACACCAACTTCCACTCCCATCTTATTGTATCATTGATCTGGTAGATGTGAACAGGATGAAGGAAGAATGGGAAAATGTTAAATTGAAATACCGTATTCAAAATCATAATTGACATTATGCAACCCACTCTCCTCCCCCCCACAACCTTTTCCCATCCCATCACCTACCCCTTGCCTTTTCTTTATCAGTTTTCTTCCGTAAGTTTGGTGGATCATCAATCACATTTTATTCAGGTTTTATGAATGACCCAAACATGTAATAGCTAAGTACATCATTCATTATGCATTGAAAATACCAGAATTCGAGGTATTCAAAATATCCTTTTGATTCAAAATATCCTTTTGATCCATCGATCATGAATATCTCATATCGACCTTATTTTGTAAGTTACAAGTAATTTACCTGTCCAAAATTGGAAGGAAAAATCCTGCGCAGGCCCATTTTCATACCTCTAACTTAAGTGAACACTGTCCATCGAAGCATGATTTTTTTTTAATTTTTTCATATCATATGAAAGGTTGGTCCTTTAGCTTTCCATACATATAGACATTTTTTCATAAAATTATATATGCTCAATTTGGCAACCATTTCAAAAGTGTTACGTTTTTTTTGAGACACACGGTATAGAGGGCGCAAATAGCTATAAGTAGTGCAGTGGGGCTTTAACCCCTTGCCTACTGGAACCATGTGGTCTCTGTATTAAGCCTATGGGTATAAGAGAATTCAGGAGTCCATGAGTCAATGATTCCTACCTTCTTGATGTTTCTTTCAATTGTGATGGGAAGATGGAAGAGAAACTTGAATCTGTTGAGAACGTTAAGAGCATTTCTTGTAGAGTCCGCTCGGTCTTTACGATGCAACACGCTCTGGAATATCTTCTGAGCATTCTCATTGCCCTCTGATATGGGGAAGAAAATAAATGTATAAAGTACATATGCAATATGTCAGTATTTTCAATACACTTAAAACATATGGGCCAAAATTCACAAAGGAGGTTTAGATTTAACCTATGGTTTAAGCCTTCATTTACATAACCCATGGTTTAAAAATTAGCGCAAAATAAGCGTACCTTGCCTTGCGCGCGTCTAATATTGCACCTCTGACTTGTCCCATGCTTATTTTGCGCTAATTTTAAACCATGGGTTATGTAAATGAGGGTTTAAACCATGGGTTAAATCTAAACCTCCTTTGTGAATTTGGGCCATGAAGTCTATAAAATGTTCATCTATAAGGATTGTGACTTAGGCTATTCTCCAATAAGCAATACAAATATCACTAGATTTGTCAGATGAGGAAATACTGATTTACTCAGAAACCTTTCATCTTCTTTAATTAAGTATGTGCTATCTCAACATTAAACAAGGGAATAATTTAACACATATAACACTTGATTGTATATGAATTATTATTTTGAATAGGAATCAGAGTATTGCACAAATATTTTATTTAACAACAGGACCTCATTTTGTAATGCAGTCTATAATATCTATTAAAGAAATGAAAGATCTACATGGTTAAAGATTTACAAAATATATATAAAATGCACTAGCGTCAATGAGTAAGACACTAATTCTATACTACCTAGTCCCTCTCATAGTAATCAAAGTTGTTGAGGTTCTGACTGCTCACATAGAGTCATATGCTTTCTTCGCAGTTAGAATACAACAAAATTAACCTTTAAAGGCATTGTTTAACAATATTAAATCTGAGATGCATGGTCCTACGTGTTACCAGTGTCTATGATATATGGTGTAATATTGAAGCCCTAAAAAAATTGGGCATCAAAATGATCATGAAGTGCCTCAAAAAATTAAAAATCAGTTTTACCATATTCATTTTCCCCAATAGACTGTAGTATTATAAAAAAACGTTCGGAAAACAGAAAATGAAATTTTGATTTCCAATCATAAATATCTTAATAATCAGGCAAGCGATCGGCTTGTAAAAGTCATGGGATTCCTGACTGACCTAAAGGTTTATAATTATGATTGCAGCATGAGCTAAATCCAGGATTTTGTTTTCAGAATCTGAGGCAATGTTACAGAGTCACTTTAACAAACAAAAAACTCACTGAGAAGCAGGGCCTCTATCTTCTGTAGAGTAGCCATCTTTTCTTGGCTGCCGTCTCCTTCTCCCTTCAGCTCCATCTCATCTGCTTCCTTCCCTTCGTCTCCCCTGTCTACCTCCGTAGACTCCTCCCCAGGAGTCGCCTTGACCCGGTCTCCTATGTTCTCATGCCGGCAGAGGTCTCCATGAATAGCTGATTTGGAAGAAATTTACAGGATGGAACAAAATCAAACGTTTTAAAGTATTAAATCATTTCAAATAATCATGACATTTCATTCTCTTCTTTCCCTCTGTCTACCTCAATAGATCCCTCCCCCGGGGCTGGCTAGTTTGACCTGGGGATGTTTCACAAAGATCCTAAGTTGAACTTATCTTTAAGTTGGACCTAACAATTATGGAAAGCAGTTAGCATCTTTGAAAATATTTTGTAAAACTTATTTTAAAAGGCATTAAATGTTGATTCAAATTATTCATATTTGCTATTATCAAGGAGATTTCATGTTCTTGATGTGGATTTTATGACAATTTTTAAACACTTGAATTTCTGCTTTTGAATATATTACATTTTAAGGCTACAAATGGCTCTCCATAATGTTTAAGTCCAACTTAGAGTTAAGTTTGACTTAGGATTTTTGCGAAACACCCCCCTGGTCTCCAATGTTCTCATTTCTGCAAGGGTCTCTGTAAAGAGCGATTTTTGAAGGAAGTTACACTATAAATCAGAAAGAAGTACCAGTACTATTAAACATTTCAAATTGATAGTCACTTTCTTCCTTCCATAATCAGTCTACAAAGCTATAGGCCACAAAATATCTAGGAAAACAAACACAGAATAACTAAAACCCCCTAAAATACTTAACTGATCAAATTTTTATAGATGTAGAAAACACAGTTGGTCTTGCACCGATCTTTCTATTTCACAAGATGGTCACTCTTCTGACTAACAATTTTTGCTTGAAACTATCTAACTTATTTTTCCAACCCAATTTTAATTGTGGGAATAGAATGTAGAAGAAGAAACAAAGATATAATTTGGAAGATGATTTTTTCCTTACTTGCTAGGATGTCCTGACAGTTCATGAAGGTACCAAGATTAGATTTGATGAACGTCTGCGGTCCTTCTGTCTTCAAACCCGATGACTGCCTCTTCAGGTGCTCTAAACCTTTCCTGAGATCTACAAAGCTGCAAAGAAAGAGTTCACATTTGGGTTAAAGCCCCACTGTACTACTTATAGCTACTTGCGCCCTCTATATAGCAAACAATGCCTAATCGGAGACCTTTGGTCCCCATTATCCTCTTTTTCTGATGTTAATTGAGAGCTGATTTGATGAGATAAACCACCCGTCAGTGACCATGTAAGGAGGCCTTATCCCTCCTGGCCAAACTAGTGCAGTGGTGCTTTAATAGGTCTCATTATACAAATTAAGTCTGACCTAAAATAGCTGCAGAGTTTATAGGAATGCATTCAATGCTGTCAATTTGACAGATTCATATCATCAAAATTAACTAAAATCAAATTCCAAAATACAAAAAAAAACTCCTGAAGACGGACAGTCAACCTGTCCGAAACGTCGAGTCTACTCTCTTGCTCCTGCTCTGCAACTCTACTCGCCTACTCAACTCTCCAACTCAATCCAGTCTTCTACTCAAACCTCTCATCCTGCCTACAACTTTCTGGTTTACAGTCCTTTTCAGGACTATACTCACTTCCGAAAGATACTCTTCCTTCCAACCTCCACTTTCTCGCCTTTCCATCTCACTTCTATTTTCTATCTACTTTCCTCAGTCCCTCGAGGACTTTACACATGGTGTACCGTAAACCTCTTCCGTGAAAAAAAAAGTTATTCCAAAAAACAATAATATTTTTTCTATTATTTTGATTCTCAAAATAATAGACGACTTTCTCTTCAAACCTTTCCTGAGATATACAAAGCTAGAAAGCAAGAGTACACATTTGGGTAAATATGTCTCATTCTACAACACAAGTCTGAACTGAAATTGCTGCAGAGGTTATAGAAATGCATTCCCTGGTATCAACTTGGTGAGATTCATATCACACCATAACAAAAAATCATGAACATTAACTGAAATCGATCACTGAAAGGTGCAACTAAATCTATTCCAAAATGTCCATTATTTTCTCATTGACTCTCAAAAATGTAGAATCTTAAAAATAAACATAGTAGATTTATCAGCTAAAATCCTCAGATTCTACTGATCAAGATTTGTTTGTTTGTGTGTGGGTAAGAAAAGTCACAAATTAGAAAAGGGCATTTCCAAATATATGCATGTACACAAGTATACATAATATATACAAATTAGATGCGCATTGCTATTCATACCTGGTATTACTATGGCTCTCAATGAGAAAGAGGGCAGGCTCAAAGTTCCTGTGTGCCAGGTTGCTACTCCCTATATGAGAAAAAGTGGAATACAATACAAGATAAACAGGTATGAAAAGTACAGCAGGCTCATTCACATACATGCATAACATGGTAAGCTGCTGCATTCGTTGTACATCAATAGAGATTTGCAATTTGCCCCACTCAAAATCAAATGCTCGCAGTGCACAACATTGGAATATTAACAATTATTTACTCACTTAATAACCAGATAAAAGTACAAAGACATCAAATTAAATAAGTTTTATTAGTAATCTACACTTCTTTTTCGAACTACACCTATCAGCATTTAAACATTAGGGTGGATTATCTTATAAAGAGAGGCAAAAGGCATGATTCTAAGTTTAATCTTTAAAGATAAAGTTGAGTTCTGGTCATGCGATTGAATTGTGAAAGAAAAGGTGTGGAATGGATCAGAAAAAGTTGATCATGTAGCATGTAAGTATTGGTGTGTACTGCAAGGTTCTGGAGTCATCAAAATAATAATTAATTTGGCCCAGTCTTGGTAAAGTAACGAGCACTGTACACAGAAAGATGTATATGGGACGACACTAATGGTGTTGGGGCTAGCTTACCTTGATTTTCCTTATCTTTCTATGCTCATTACTCAGCCAGTATACATTTTCCACAAAAATTGTTTGGCAAATGACAGTTATTTGTACTCTTGAACATTCAGTGTAAGTTTCGTTTGATTCTGTGAGAATTCATTTTCTTTTTTTACCAGAATTCAAGTTTAAAATGAACCTACCTTTTGGAAACATTTGGTGTGCTTCGTCATCAGAGAGTTGCCTGGTTAGATAAATCAGATATCACAAATATGGATTCTTTATATGTTACAAGCAGTTAATCAAGGGAATATAATTACATTTCATAAACAATGAAACATATAAACAAAGAAAATAACAAAATGCAACGTCACACTTTGCAAACCTGTACATGATTATTAAAATTTCCAACCATTCTCTCATCTTACATTGATACAGTAAAGTATCATATGAACATGTTCTAAGAAAATACTTTTTAGCTTAATAAGTTTGCACACATTTAAAACAATTCAGTGCAGAACCATATTTAACAGCACAAGCAAGTTAATACAGCCAAGAATTACATTAAAGATACTATGTCCCTTTTGCAGCCAACCTCAAATTCTGTAGAACTTTGCAGGAATTATGAATATGTCATGTATGTCCTATCTGTGAAATTTAAACGTTAGCAGTGTCCTAATAATCAAATTATGCAAGGAAACCCGTTTACTTGCTTGACCTCACTGTCAGACACTATTGAGTGACTGACTGGCTTTTTTTCTTCTTTGGTAATAACATACATAAAATGAGCTGTAAAGGATTTTTCTACATCAATAAACCACTTCTTGTAATGGCCAAAATTAAACTGATTGAATCTCTGCGCAGCATAAAACGTACGAACATGCGGTACAATGGTCTGAAAATCAAGACTATTACTTATTGGCTCTATAGCTCCTAAGTCGATTTGACAACTAATAGTCATTATGTTCCCACTTAAAGACATTTTCAAGTTCCCTTTTTTTAAGGGGCGTTCTAAATTAGTATTATCTTTCAAATGCCGTTGGAATTTAACCTTTTAATTTTTTGGCCTGCAAATGGGACATAGTACCTTTAAATCAATGGATTTTATTAACTGAATTACATTTATCATACAGCCATCAAACACAGTCACAACGGATTTGCCGTATCGGCACAATCCATATTAAAAAGTGTCTCTGTTATTAAGTCAAATGAGATCTTCATTACACGCTTTTCATCCCTCAAAAGAAACAGAGTGCTTTTTGTATAAGAATAATCATTCCCTCAATTATCTATGGATTGATGATCTATTGCAGACAGAAGAACGTGAGAAATGTGTGCTTACGGAGCGTGTTCCATGGGTAGACCAAGAGGATCTTCTCTGCCTGATTGAAGGGGTGATGATGGCCGACTGATGCTGTTCAGTCTCCTGTCAAACAAGGACGATTCATCCACCCAGATGGCCGAGTCTTGAAGGGGATCTGAGGAAGAATGACAAACACGTGAAAAACGTTTTTTCAAAATCAAAATTGAATCATGAACTTTAAAAAGTCAATAATAATAACAATAATAATTATGATAATTATAATAACAAAATTAATCATTACAAAAATAATAACAATAGCAACATTTGTATTAAACACATTTCCTTCCCAAGGGATGTTTAAGTCACCTATAAAGTATGACAACTACCCCCAATTGTTGCTAAGCTGCCTTGAAGTACTGGAGACATTCAAGATTGAATTACATCTGGGTTGAGAGTAGCAAATGTACAATTTTATTTCGCCAAATTACATAAATATTGCTTCTTGAACTAGAATGGTAAGTCATTTGATCCACAGTTCAGTAATTCAGATCCACTTGACCATCACACTAAGGTTTAAATACAATCCAAATCCACTGTATTAAAGCAAAATAGTAAAAATCTCAAAAGATCCCCCTCTCCTCGTTAAAGGTCGGACAAATTATTGTTATCACTTTACTTAACTTTCTACTTCAGCCTACTAGAAGTATTCATAACTTACAAGATAAATAATGCACCTACAAATTTAAATTATCATCTTTTTTCCACAATAAAAGTGAATCACACTGCAATCTTTCTATGCAAATATAATATATGATGTAATATAACATACCAGTATATTTCTTTTTGTTAATCCCATCTAAAACACACTTTTGAGGAGGCTCATAAGTTTCAACTGAGGCAAATAGTAATGAAACATACACATCAAAAATCGAGCCAACTAGGGCTTATGATCAACCCAGAACACAAAGCTATAAAATGAGTCAAACTACTCTCTGACTTAGCTTACTTGGTAAGATCTGGAGCCCTCTGAACTTGACAGTTGAAGTGCCGATACCTCCTGACTTGGTCGAGACAATGACATCACCAGGGCCCTTACAGTTGGTTGTTCTACAGATGATTTTACTGGGTGAGATCCACTCTGCTAGGAGCGTAATGTTGACTCCGCAAACAATGATACCTGGAAATCATATTGAAAAAATACATGAGGATGAATGAAAATAACGTCTCTTGTTTTAACTAGTTTTAACTGTAATTACTCCTATGATTGTTTGTAAAAATGTGATTATGAATCATCAATAAAACAAATATTTTTTTTTTTTTTCTTCAAATAACAACGTCTCTATACTACAGTAGAATTAGATCAGCTATAACATGGGCCTTTACAGTTCTACCAGTGATCTTACTAGGCAAGATCCATGCAGGCGATGCAGCTACATGTACACAAACTGTTACGGTACACCTGAAGATAACATATCCTACATAAAAATATCTGACTCAAATTTTTTTTACAAACCAAATATGACATGAATTTTACAAGTCTTAGTATCATCATTTATTCTATATGGAATGAACTCATGTAAACAAATAAAGAATTATGGCACAACTATGGGTTTGGGGATTGGGCTTGATTATTTTTCTCTCTCATTGTTTTCCATTTGAGGACACCAGAGATCAAACATAAATGATTCACATCCCTGCACTTTTCCAAAATTTGCCAAAATACTAAAAACTCAAACTCACAAAAACTTTGCTAGTTACCAAGCACATCATCTAGTTAATCACTTTCATTCAGTAAGAAGCCATATATTCTACAATGTAAAGTGTTTAAAAAGAAACCCTTCATCTACAATATATATATATATATGTTTCAAAATAAAAATTTCTTTCATAAGGCCTAACAAAAAATTATCCTGAAATCTACAATGGGCTTTTAAAAGAAGTATTTTTCTTTTTACTGTTTTTTAGAGAAAAAAATGTATTAAGGCATTCAAAAATGAGTAATATCAGCCCAAAGAGGGAGTAAAAAATATTTTAAAAGTATTTTTTTAATAATTATTTTTAAAAAAATCCTGACCAACCGACCCATGTTTTGGCACGTAAAGGACAATACAACATCTTTTTTTTGTATAGGCCTAATAGAAGACTTTACTCACAGAAGACATCTTTTTCATTGAATCCCAGATTTTCTCCTCTGATGGTGAGTTTGGTTCCTGGCGGGCCCTCCTTGGGGGATAGACCAGTCACCTTAGGAGGGTCACGGAACTTCCTTGACTGCATCCTCACTGCTACCAGTTATCTGTAAGGGGAAGGAAAAGAGAGATTCAAGATCAGAACTGTAATGGTATAGTAACAGATATGTATGGGAAAGGTCCATAGAAATTGGTGAATTTGTGTTCCACAGGTTGCCAAGTGTAAAGAAACAACCCAAACAATTTGAGAACCCAAACAATTTAATAACCAAGACAATTTAATAACCAAAACAATCTAATTACCAAACAAATTTACGAAAATAATAATTATAATATCATAATCCATGATTTTGCATCCAATTCAAGCTGCCAAATATAGAAACAAATATCACAATTAATAATAGAATCTTTGATGAAGTTAGTAACATGTAGGATAATATAGCATTGAACAATTGGATGGAGAAAGGATTTGGTTACAAAGATTTTTGTTAGTACCGTAGTCATGCTGAAAGAGTTTTGTTCCATGCACTCTGCACACATCATGGACCAGACGTTTGAAAATCCTTACCAAATTCGATAAGGCATTGTTCATCTCTCTATTCTTTTAAAGCATCTCTTAAAAAAACTCGCATATCGAAGTACAGTCAAACCTGCTTTAGTGACCACCTGTCTACAACAAGCACATGTTTTGTTTCCCTTGAAAATGGTTTCTCATTGAAACATGTACTAAAGGAACTAGTCTACAAAGACCTGTCTACAAGGACCACTTTTTGTGTATCCCTTGGGCGGTCGCTGTAGACAGGTTTGACTGTACATGTATCTACATCTACATAACTGCATGATTTCAACATGCAGTAGGCAATTATCATTGATATCTCAAATTTTGGTCACTGTATTGCAACTCATGTTTGCATATTTCATATTCTTTTTTGTATTCTTTGTTTCCTTTATTGAAAAGACTAAGAACTGATCGCAATGATAAACAAATGCGATGTAATCGAGGGCCGAGGTCTCCCTTCATTTTGAAAAACGACATAAAATTAAAAAATTGCGGAACATAGCTGAAGACGGTTGGCCCAATCGGTAAAAGTAGGCTCAATTTATCTGCAAAACCAAGGAAATTTTCATCAACAAAACTTGTGAGTTATCGTTAATTATTTATCATCATTTATTCATTAAATTGTTTATCATATCATTTGAAAGTATCATAGTTCATACAGCAGGTTTTACAAAATATTGTGTGAATGTACTGCAGTACAGTGCAGTGTTGCCCGTCAGCCAGGGTAGTAATGCGATGCTGTACATTGTGTGCGCATACATTACAGGAACCTCAAGCCTCAAGTTCCTTAGGCCAGCCAGCGTAGCTAGCGTAGATACGGGAGGTCTACACTGCAGCTTTGCCTTTGCAGCCGGTTGTGCTCAGCTTTAAATGCTTCTTTTGAGAGAATACATACTTAAAACCAATGGTAAATACATATATATGTAATAACAGCGCACTTATACTTATAGGCCTAGTGTAAATTATTCAAAATTTGTTTACCTTATAGTTATACGTTTTCTGAGCCCGAATTTGATCGGATGATCGCCTCCCAGATTTCCCGGAAGTAAATAAAGAGGGGGTGCATACTTAGATTAGGGTCAAGTCTTATTGTTTTTCCTTGAACATTACAATGCAAAATCTATATCATAATTCCACATCTCGAGATCATGGTCATTCTAATAAAAATATCAATATTGGTATTTCCCGATTTTATATTCGATGTATTTAAAACTTTATTTGGGGATCAGTTAGTGACAAACCTTTAAACCTATTAAATCTTTTAATAAGACTAGGCTAAAATAACAGTAATGAAAATCATAATGATAATATATAATCATAATAAAAAAAGCTTTGATGACAATCATTTTGTAAGGCTCGTCACCAGCTCCTCCTCGTAAATTTAGACCATGAGCGATGCTGGTAGGGGCGGAACCATAATTATAAAAGGGGGGAACACTGCCCACAATTACATTAAAAAGTTATAGTTCCCGCCCACTGATCAGGGCCGGGTTATTGTAATTGTTTTTTGCTGTTGTTTGTTTGTTATGTTTGTTTTCACCTTTTTGTGTATGTACTCAACTTCTAAAGCAGGCCTTCTCAACTGGCGGCGCGCGCGCCACTCGTGGCGCTTGCGCTCAGTCAGAGTGGCGCGCGGCTGTTCCAAGAATTTAATTTAAAAAAAAAAGTTAAAAGTTAAAGAAAGAACAACATTACAAAATTATATTTTAAATTTAAAAAACTCAGAAAATCAAAAAGTCGCAGTCGAAGTTGAGCCCAAAATGTAAGCAAGTAATTTTGTTTGTTTGATTTTCACTTCATTTTGACATTTCCGTGTTTATTGCACCAAAATAACTACATATGGATTAACTTCCAGTGTAGATTTTAGCCAGGAATTGTACTAATTATTTCACATCAATATGAAATTATGATTGATGTTTTATGGAACAAAAAGGTGTTAAAAATGTCACATCTGGGCCTCAAAAAAGCCCTAAAATCCACTAGCTTTCGGGGGCTTCGCCCCCTGGACCCCACCCGGTATCGGCTCGGTCGCTACGCTCCCTCGTAACACAGTAACTAAACATACAGGTTGCAGGCGCGGATCTACGGGGGGGGGGGTTTAGGGGGTTTAAACCCCCCCCTTGGGCGGCCCAAAAAAAAAAAAAAAAAAAAAAAAGGGAAAAAAAAGAGAAAAAAAAGAAAAAAAGAAAGAAAAAAGAACGCACGCTGGAGAGAAACCCTTTCAAGTGCAAATATTGTGAGAAGGTATTCAACTCATCTGGTAACTTAACCAAACACATGATAACTCTGGATATAACTGTGTATTTAACTGTTACTTGATTTAAAAAGACGTTATCATGCACTGCTTTTTATGGTCTCCATTGTGTTAATAGATGCCAGGAAAACATCACTTACGGGGTTCAAATAAACACCCCAAAAAAAATCGGCTCGCCGCTTCGCGGCTCGTGGACGATGCTCCGCATCGTCATTATTTTATTTAACTGTTACTTGATTTAAAAAGACGTTATCATGCACTGCTTTTTATGGTCTCCATTGTGTTAATAGATGCCAGGAAAACATCACTTACGGGGTTCAAATAAACACCCACAAAAAAATCGGCTCGCCGCTTCGCGGCTCGTGGACGATGCTCCGCATCGTCATTATTTTGGTCAAACCCCCCCCTTAGCAAAAAGCTAGATCCGCCCCTGGGTTGGCACTTCAACCTCAATTAATTTTTGTTTTGGCGCTTCTAATAAACTAGTTGAGAAGGCCTGTTCTAAAGGTAGCAACATTTCAAATGAGATATATACGGGGAGGCTGTTGGTGAAGGAGTATTCTGGATTTTTCCAAAATTGAATTTTAAAATCATATACAATATTATAAAGTTTATACAATTATAAAGAAAAGGTGATTTTAACCATAAAAGGGTTAGCTCCCGCGAAGCATTTGACAGACATTATGGCGAAAAACCAGGCGCGGATCTATGGGGGGGGGGGGGGTGGGGGCGACGGGACCACCCCCCCCCCCGACCCCCCAAAACAAATTCTCACTAATAGGGGGGAAAAATTGCTCTTACCCCCCCCCCCCCCCCCTTTGCTTATTCACCGGCTGGCTAAGTCGCCGCTAAATATTTTCTCACGGATTGCCCCCCCCCCCCCCCCACCTCCTCTTGCCGCCGGTTGGATCCGCCCCTGCGCCACTGTCTTCACTGAACTTCACCAATTACAAACAGCATTGACACTTAATCGCACGGCTATCCGGCCAGCTCAAAGGGAGATTAAGTAACGGTAATGATAATAATCCGTGTTGTTATACAAAATTTCTCTGTCATTGCTGTTTCATTCAAGCACGCGTGTGCACCATCTCCACTCTCCATCAGATTATTCAGGGAGTCCTCCTATCAAGGTAACCGTGACTCCATAGAACCGAACAAAAAGGGGGAGAGTAAATGCACACCAAGCGAAAAACATGTAAAGATGTATTTTGCATCAGATGGCAAACTTTTCATCGAAGAGTATTATTGTCTCCCTTTTCACCCCTCCTCGAAAAATAAATACATATCGTGCTATACAAGTCTATATATTTTTAAGCTGTATGTCAATATTTTTCTCTGAACTGTAACCGCGCGGGATTAAGCTGAATATCATGGGAGATTAAAATAGGAGTCATGTGGCTTTGGTTTGTTTATAATTATTGAACCACAACCATTTTTGTTCCATGCACTTTCATCAGATTTAGCTATAGTGTTTATAATTTTCCCCTAATGATAATAATCATGATCAAATTGTTCAACACTCTGGAAACAGCAGCCCTTGGAGTATATAGTTTTGTCAAGCATAAAGGTACGGTGAGTAATTTTGTATTTCAAAATGATTAAAAATTATACTTAAATGTGCTATTTAAAGGATTTTCAAATAAAGACGCTAACATCTATAAAATAATTGTAAGTTTATAATTCTCGAAAATAGAAGCTGATGCAAAGTTCAATTGTTAATAGCTAACTTTGTTCATGGTTTGGTTGTCCTCCAAAATGAGGGTTTTGGTGAGTCAAAATATACCGCTTTATATAGAATTAAAATATTGATATGTTCTTCCATATTAGTTCCAAAAAAAATCATCGACAAATATTTATAAGTAACTATATTCAAAATAATTTTAAAATGTGCTTAGTGTTACGCTAATGTTTGTATTATACTTTGTATATAAGGATATTTTAATTTGTAAGTGTAAACAAATATGCACAAATTAAATGCATTCAAAATGTTTATGTTTTTTTAGGGAACATTCATACCCTTAGATGTAAGAGGTGAAGACGGCTTGGGTGCGACTGCATGGGGCTGCAGCCCAAAGCCCACGAGAAATTTGAAATTATCAATACAATGAGAAGGTGTCTTTGAATTCAATAACGACTTTGTGTATTAATTTTGATGATGGATTATGCTTTCACGTGTTAAGATTTTCTCGCTCGCCTAGCGGGCTCGTCTTGCAAAAACTGGAAGGTTGACATTCGGGGCGAGAGAATCAAGCCCCTATTTTACCGTGCCCTAGTATTATACGCATTAGGGGTTTATATAATTTTACACAAAAATAAATATTCGTTGACATTATCATTTTGTAAAAAGGTGAGCCACACAACCATAACTTGAAGTTACTTGTAGTCAGGCGCGTACGCAGGGGGGGGGGGGGGGGGTTGGGGTTAACCCCCCTTGAGTTTTTGTATGTTTATGTTTTGTGTATGTTTTTTTGGAAACCCCCCCCCCCCCTTTTGATTTTTTTTGTGTGTCTTCTTTGTGTCCTCTTACCCCCCCCCCCCCGCTTATTCAGTGGCCGATTTTAAACCCCCCCCCCTTGAAAAAAATCCAGCGTACGCCGCTGCTTGTAGTGCATCTACAGGGGTACACTATCGAGTTCAAGGTTGCTCATTAGGATTAGCCTCTAAAGAGTGACTCGTTTCGAGCAGAGCCAACAAAGGGCATTGTCTAATCTTACATGACTATATTTATTAATCTTGACAAAGAAATGAGAATGATTCGCGGATATTTTTAACTCTTCTTCAGACACTCCAAACAATGATTGGATAAACTTCTCATCACAAAACACGCTGACGCCGAGAAAAAACAATGTTCAGGTGGATGCATCAGATGCCTCCATACTTTCCCTGGGATTTACCACAACCACCACTACCACTACCACCACCAACAACAACACCGTCACAACCATCAGCACCAGCCACACCTCTTCTACCACCGCAACCACCACCGCTACCACCTCTTCCCTTCAAGATTGCTCCTATTTCTGGATCCAATGAAAATGGAGGTAAGAGTATTTTAACTATTTTGTGTTTTTTAAAACTTGATTTTCAACATTTGTGTTGATTATGTTTATAGGGGCGGGGAGGATTAATTGGTATACGTTACGGTTAATGGACACAGTTGCAGATCAAGGATCAGTTAGCCACTTCGTTTGAGTTCAGTGGACAAATCTAGCCACTTCGTTTGAGTTCAGTGGAAAAATAATTATCATATTTCAACAACTCATCGACCATTCGTATCTTAGGGGAAGGGGTGGATGTAACTTTTTTGTTGTTTTAATGGTCGACGAATTTTTTTGGTCAAAAAAGGTGAAATGAGTTGATAGTCTGATAGAGGAGGGGGCAATTGCATGGGCACTGAGCAGGCAGAGGCTTTGACAGAGGGAGCGAATAACTGCCCCCCCCCCATGTTCGAAAGGATAATGTTCAAAATTTAGTGACCTAGAATCATGTCTATTCAAATGTATACAGTAATATTTACTCGATTTCAGCTTTTGTACCTTTAATCCACCAAGGAAAACTATTGATGATGATGGTGGTGGTGGCGGCGGCGGAGATGATGAGGATGATGATAATAATGTTATCAAACCTGCATGTATTATTATTGTCCAAATTACGAAGTCAAATTTATATTTAACAGAAATCGGATTCATCGCTACAGAACAAGAACCAACCAGCGTATTCCATCGGATAGAATTCATCATCTCCGTATCCGTGATCTCTGCCGTGCTCATCATCTTGATCGTCGTCGCTGTCATTCTCGCCATCGTGGCGCGAAGACGGAAATTCGAGGCTGAAAGGCGCGCGAAGAGACTGCAGATGAAGCGAGCTTCGTCCGTTCATCGTTCGTTCCATATGACTTGTCTACACAATGATATGTATAGGTTCAGACCGGATTTTGATGAAATAAAATCCAATGCAATTTGATTTTTGTTGTTGTAAATTATGAGAATAGGATGTTTATGCTATATTTCCACTTGTATACAGAACCGTCTTTCGTCCTATAATAATACGAATTTGCTTCAGATAAATTTCCTTCCCAGTTCTCATTCTTAAAAGACTCATTATTTTTCGACTGCTTTTTTCAACAATTGGTTTCAACAATAATAATTATTACAGCATGACTCTATGTTTTCGTGGTATAGTCCTATAATAATTCTCCAAAAAACAAGTATAAAATTCAATTCAATTCTATTTTCAATTCTATTTATTTATCATTCAACATGCAAACAAAAAATACATGTATAATCATAACAATCATAGTTGATAGAATAATAGATATTAGGATACCTTAAAAAAAGGACAAGGCTTGTAAAACAAATAATAACTTAAGGGTACAAATCAAATAATTATAATTATTATTAACAAACCTATACAGACACCATGACCCCCGCCATAATAGTGAGAATACATTGTTCGAAGGCCTAATCATGTCTTTTTATGTCAGATAAGTAATTTATGTTTCACGTTTTCTTTTCGAAAGGCTTTCAGATTAATTGATATTGCAGTAATAATTATGTCTATCATGTACACTGTAGTATTAAATACCATTTCCCAGTGGAATGGATATATGTCATTGCACATATACGATATGACATCAGAGTGCATTAAAGGATACCCTCCCCTTCTTCTTTTTCTCTCAAAAAGAATGACTGTTTATCATAGTCAGACTGGCAGTATTATATATACCAGTCATGTATAGTTCCAATTATTTATCAAATTCCCATAACAACATTTATTTAGTGCATACAGTAATTTACATGATATAGTGTATGAGGATGAATAAATTTCATAGAATTGTTTGTCAGTATTTGACATTGGAGTTGTACATGTATAATGATCTTCTTCATCAGTGAATCGGCATAAGTTAAACCTTGTTTCGCTAATCGAGCTATTTTATTTTCACAAGATTTTTTGTTTGTTTTAAAGAAGTAAAAAGAAGTGTATATTATGGAACCACCCATACATCCCCATCCCCAATAAAAAAATATATATATCATTTTCCGTATATTGATATGATTTTTATTCTTTAAAAAAAAAGTGTATTTACTCCCAACATGGGGGAGAGTGCACAAGGGCCGGGGTCGATGTTTCTTGTCAAAATTATCTTACTTCCCTGTTACTAAATCAGCGAGCGAAACAAGGAAGACAACTTTGAGTTGACAGTTTGTAGCAGTAATACTGACTATAGCTGCCCGAAAGAAGAGAGGGTTGCCAGGATCACGGTGGTTCTAAATTTTGACTGCCGGGTATCCTAAAGAGAGGGAGAGGGAGAGACGAGAGAGGGAGAGAGAAAGACAGAGAGAGGGAGAGAGAGAGAGAGAGAGGGGGGGGGGGGGAGGGGAGGGGCCGGGATAGCACTGCCAGGATCTTTTTCAGTTCATGCGTTCAAAGAAAATAACAGCGCTGTGGCAATTCAGATTTCATGGGATATTTTTTTTTTGGTTTTAAATTGCTAATTTCTCCATATTAATCCTTCACTTATAAAATGTACACCACGTGCGATAGAGCGAAAAGGGTTGATTTTGTTAAAATGCCTGGAGCGGACAAGTAAAATAAGATCCAGAGGGGGGCACAGGGGGCACGTGCCCCCTCGGCCAAAAAAAAATATGTTAAAATCAGCCCTAAATTCGCCCAAAATATACTGAAAAACAGGGGCGTGCCCCCCCGGCCAAAAAAAAAAAAAAAAAAAATACAATTTTTTTTTATTTTATAAAAAAAAAAATTGCAAATGGCTGATCTAAAAAGGTGACCTTACCCCCCCCCCCCCCCACGGAGCAAAATGTCAAATTTAAAAATGTCATGACCCCCCCAAAAAAAAGTGTCCCCTTACCCCCCCCCCCCCCCCCCCCCCCGTATTCAGCGGCTGGCTGAGTCGTTGCGATTTTTTGGGGACTAAAAACAATATATATATAATGTTCTCTTTCCCACACGGTGCCCCCCCCCCCCCCGGTAAAAAAATCCTGGATCCGCGCCTGAAACCAACCAACTAACTTAGATTTTGTTTTCATATTTGCAATGGTTAATAATATATAAATAATTGTTATTTAAATCAAGTAATATTTAGGGGTATAGAACAATGTTTTATGTTCGCGGAGAGGGGGGGGGGGGGGGGTTAAACTTGATTAGGCGTTGAAATTTTCGGGGAAAAGCGCGTAAAATCTCGAAAAGGGTGAGATTTGTTTATTAATGGATAGAACTCTTTCGGGTATTCATGTATATTTTGCGGCGGACGGTGAGCGCATACAGTATATTTCACATCTTACCAAGATATCAAGGTATACTATCCTATCAAGTGTTGATTACAAAACTTATTTTAAACATATAATATTAAAGAGTGTCATTTTTTGCTCGCAAAACTAATTATGAACATAATTACGGTGATCGTATTTCTGAGGAGGGTGCCGTGACCGAAAGAAGGTTGAAAAACAATGGCCAAGGGGGGCAATAATGGTCTATATTCTAACTGCAACCAGGGGCGTCGCCAAAGGGGGGGTGTGGGGGGGTGCGACACCCCCCCACTTGTCAGGATATTGTCGGTAAAATTGCGCTGCCGTCGGGAAAAAAAGAGAAAAGGGGGAGGGGAAAAAAAAGAGGGAAAGGGAAAGAAAAGAAAAAAAGAAAAGGAAAAGAAAAGAAAGAAAGGAAAAAAAAGGAAAGAAAGGAAAAGAAAGGAAAGAAAAGAGAAGAAAGAAAAAGAAAAAGAGGGAGGAGAGGAAAAAAAGAAAAAAATAATAAAGGAAGCAATAAAAGAAGAAAAAAAAAAGAGTAAAAGGGAAAGAAAAGAAAACGGGGGTGAAAAGGAGAAGAGAGGGGGAGGTAAGAGCCTGAGAGAGGAGGAGTGGGAGTAAAAAAGAGAAGGGGGTTGTTGGGTGGAGTCGTCTCGTCGAGGGAGCAAGAAAGACACGGGTAAATATGTTGCTGTGTCGGGTCAGCTGTGTCGGTATTCTTGCTCGATCCTCGTCTTCTATATCAATGCAGAAGTTTGAAGTCGGTGAGATGTATATTGTCGGTCGGCCGACAAGTTTTTTTCGCTACGAACTGTGACTTTTTATCCGCTGTGACGACTTCGAGAGTGACTACAACTACAATACTTGTATTTTCTCGAAGTTTCACTTTCCTATAATATCAGCTAAAGAAATCAGAATTTTAAAAATTGGGGGGAAACTAAATTCAAACAAGGTTTAAGAGTCAACAACGGTACGACGAATCGTCTTCCTTTCTCTATATTGTGATGAAACGCCAAAATTCCGCGCTTCGCGCTAGAGGGGAAAACTTAATTTAGACGAGTTGAGAACGGTACAACGAATCGTCTTCTTTCTCTAATAATTTAAGGAAACGTCAAAGCTTGCGCGCTTCGCGCGAAAGGGGGAAACTGAATTCAGACAATTAGGGCTTATTAAGAGTTGAAAACGGTACAACGAATCCTCTTCTTTCTCTAATAATTAAAGGAAAAGTCAGAGCTTCCGCGCTTCGCGCGAGAAAGGGAAACTGAATTCAAGTGAATAGGGCTTTGTAAGAGTCGAAAACGGTACGACGAATCGTCTTCCTTTCTCTATATTGTGATGAAACGCCAAAAATTCCGCGCTTCGCGCGAAGGGGATAACTTAGACGAGTCGAGAACGGTACAAAGAATCGTAACTTACTTTCTCTAATAATTTAAGGAAACGTAAAAGCTTCCGCGCTTCGCGCGAAGTGGAAAACTTAGACGAGTCGAGAACGGTACAACGAATTGTAATTTTCTTTCTCTAATAATTTAAGGAAACGTCAAAGCTTCCGCGCTTCGCGCGAGAGGGGGTAACTGATTTCAGACAAATAGGGCTTATTAAGAGTAAAAAACGGTACAACGAATCCTCTTCTTCCTCTAATAATTTAAAGAAACGTCAGAGCTTCCACGCTTCGCGCGAGAGAGGGAAACTGAATTCAGATGAATAGGGCTTTGTAAGAGTCGAAAACGGTACGACGAATCGTCTTCCTTTCTCTATATTGTGATGAAACGCCAAAAATTCCGCGCTTCGCGCGAAGGGGAAAACTTAGACGAGTCGAGAACGGTACAAAGAATTGTAATTTACTTTCTCTAATAATTTAAGGAAACGTCAAAGCTTCCGCGCTTCGCGCGAGAGGGGGAAACTGAATTTAGACAATACGGCTTATTAAGAGTCGAGAACGGTACAACGAATCGTCTTCTTTCTCTAAAAATTTAAGGAAACGTCAAAGCTTGCGCGCTTCGCGCGAGAGAGGGAAACTGAATTCAGATGAATAGGGCTTTGTAAGGGTCGAAAACGGTACGACGAATCGTCTTCCTTTCTCTATATTGTGATGAAACGCCAAAAATTCCGCGCTTCGCGCGAAGGGGAAAACTTAGACGAGTCGAGAACGGTACAACGAATCGTAATTTTCTTTCTCTAATAATTTAAGGAAACGTCGAAGCTTCCGCGCTTCGCGCGAGAGGGGGAAACTGAATTTAGACAAATAGGGCTTATTAAGAGTCGAAAACGGTACAACGAATCGTCTTCTTTCTCTAAAAATTTAAGGAAACGTCACATCTTGCGCGCTTCGCGCTAAAGGGGGGAACTGAATTCAGACAATTAGGGCTTATTAAGAGTCCGAAAACGGTACAACGAATCGTCTTCTTTCTCTAATATTTCAAACAAAACTTCCGCGCTTCGCGTGGGAGGGGGAAGCTTCATTCAGACAAAGATTAAGAGTCGAGCACGGTTCAACGAATCGTCTACTTTCTCTAATAATTAAATTAAACGTCAAAAACTTCCGCGCTTCGCGCGGAGGGGGAGAACTGAATTCAGATAAGGATTAAGAGTCGAGAACATTTCACCGAATCGTCTGCTTTTTCTCATAATTGAATAAAACGTCAAATCTTCCGCGCTTCGCGCGGGGGGAGGGGGAGAAACTGCATTCAGACAAGGATTAAGAGTGGAGCACGGTTCAAAGAATCATCTACTTTCTCTAGAAATTTAATTAAACGCCAAAACTTCCGCGCTTCGCGCGGGAGGGGGAGAAACTGAATTTAGACAAGGATTAACAATCTTATAATGAAACGTCAAAGCTTTCGCGCTTCGCGCGGGAGGGGGGGGGGCAACTTCATTAAGACAAGGATTAACAGTCGAGAACGGTACAATAAATCGTCTTCTTTTCCTAATAATTTAAGGAAACGTCTAAGGTTCCGCGCTTCGCGCGGAAGGCCTTTCACCCACACCCCCTGATGAGCGCGATTCGTTTACACTACCGCCCCTCCCTAAAATAAGATCCGCGCCTTCATTAAAATATATAGCTATGAATGCTGACTAATTTGACGAAATAATTCGTATATTTGTGTCGTCGTGGAAATGACCATTTTCGCATACGCAAGTACTACAGATAGTCCATAGGAAAAACAATTTAGCCTTCGGCCCCGGGTTTATAGGGTTAAATGTGTAGATATTGGACATTTAATTTTGTCGGTAATTGGTGGCTAGTTTTGTCGGTAATCGTTGGCCTCTACACCCCCCCACTGAAAAAGGTCTAGCGACGCCCCTGACTGCAACAACCCCCCCCCCCCCCCCCCCCCCCTCCTGGCCTTACGGTGTTTCTTAGTACGAATCGCATGCATGCGTGCAGCGGATCTCATCTCTCTCTGTGTTGTCCCTCCTCCGCTTTTCGGCGCCGCATGATTACGTCATACCGATATGACACAGCACTCTCGATACAACCCAGTCAGCGCGACGCCCATCTCTAGGCTACGAGTATGACGAGGTAACAAGCCGTTTTTAATGGTAAGTAAACTCCCGTTTTAAGTCATGTCAATAAATGGTGTAGATTACAGTGTCTACATGCATTAATGCTAAGTGTAAATGTAGGTAATTCTGAAATGTGAAATCATTAAAATCAAAGAATTTATCGTGCACTCGAACTCATACTCGCGCACTTGCTTTCTTCGATTCCATGCAATGCCATGCAATGCCATGCCAATAACAATGATCATGCCAGCCAGCGCCAATGGACTTTCCATTTGGTGGTTATAAAATATAAATGATGTCTAACTTAATTGGCATGTTTTATTATTACTTAACTTAGACCAATAGCTTCAGTCTCTGATATGTTTTGGTTGTTTTACTGAGTTTGAGACTACGTCTGGATCCAAAATTCCGTACGTAGAAGTAGATTCTAGAACCAGAATGGCAGAAATATCATGGATTTGCACAATTTTCAGATCCACCTTGGAATTATATTGTGACTCCGCATTTTTTGGCGTAGTGAGTAGAAATTAGATCTCTGTCTTGCAGTTTTCAATGAATTGTCACCGATACCTTTACCTTTACCCGAGATTATGGAAGAATGCTGTGTTCTCAGCAGTCGGGCTTCCAGTTAAAGACATAAAGTAGACTTGTGAGTCCACAAGCTGCTTTGATGTTTTGAAGTGATAATGGTTTGTGAATATGTATTTGACAGTTAATTTACCATATACAAAATTGTATGATTGTTTAATACTGCTCTCTGTTTATTATTTTCAGACATTAACTTTTGCTAGCTAGCATTATCATCGTAGACAGAACAGACAGATGATCGAGAGAATGGTGTCATCAGTCTTCTTACTATCAATACTCTTGGTTTTGCTAGGTGCAACTCTAAGTCAAGGTAGGTTAATATTTTTGTTCTCTAATAATATTCGTTTAGTAATCTTCAAAGGGCTATCATCAGCCTATCAGTTCTCGAAGATGAATAAAGATTGCCAGCGGTGTGAGGAAGGCAAGTGAGGGTTAATGGGATAAGAGCATTAATATGCCTCAGGAGTAGTCCCTGGAAGTTCTCTCTAGGCTTTTCAGGAATTGTCAAACTTAATGATCTGCCTGCCTGGACCTTACAATACTCAGGTAATAGTGATTTGATAGGCCTAGGTACCCTAATTACATGCAGATAGAGGTTTTTTATGTCATTTCTTGCCATTCATGTACATATTAGACGGTTATTTATTTGCTTGTATTGATTTACCAGTCATGTATGAATGCATGAGCCTTTGTATTCATACCAGGATTGTCAAAAAATATATGGTGAACAAAAATCTACAATCTTGATTGGGACTCCTGGAAGTCCTCCACAAGACTCGAGGGGGGGGGGGGGGGAGGTGAGTAGGTGTTAATTGGGTACCGTTTGAATGCTGTTAGCACGGTAATCCGGAGCCTAGCTAGAACCAGGATAATATTCGAGCACATTGAGCACCTTAGCTTAGGTTGTGGATATATATGTGCTAGTAAAATATCCATTATCATTATTATTGTTGTTTCTACTTCAAACCCAAGGTAGCTTTCTATAAAGAGATAAAATGCTTTACTGAATTGTCATTCTGCCCTTGTTCAAGGTGACTTACGTTTGCAAAATGGTGATTCTTATTATGGGAGACTGGAGGTCTTGTACAATGGAGAATGGGGAACTGTCTGTGATATCAACTTTGGAGATGAGGAAGCAAGGGTGAGTTATTTTTATGTCTAAATAAAGATCAAATAGTGTTATTAATTTAAAATATATAGTAATGCATTGTACCTGTTCAATGTTAGTTCTTTATGTATATTTTTATTGTTTTTTTAAAATCTTATATGTTTTTTTGAAGAAAAAAAAACATTTTACCTGTTAAATTCTAGTTCTTTATGTATATTTTATTGTTGTTTACATCTTTTATTGGTTAAAAAGGAAAGAAATGAATCTGTAAGATTTCATATTTGTTATTCTATTCTCATGAACTTTTCATGAGCAAAAAGAACAACTGTACACAATTTTTTTTTTTTTAAAGGGTTCAGTGGAATTGGATTTATATTTCCTCATGCACCTGCTACACATGTACCGGTAGTGTTAAAATATGACAGTGTTCACTCTTCTCTTTAAAGATAAAGTTGAGTTCTGGTCATGTGATTGCATTGTGAAAAAAAAACTGTGTGGAAGTGATTGGAGATGTTTAACATTTTGCACACAAGTGTGGGTGTATTCTTTTTTTCTATAATGGCTGTTGTACATGAGGCATCGTTAACCTGAATTAAGATGGTGTAACCCACTAATTAGAGCTCTGATTTCCTCATGTAGATGTAGGAGTGATATTTAATTCAAAGAAAATGCGAAATTAGCATGCAAGGTGAACAGTGCATATATTGCTTTAAAATTTGAATTGCTGACATATGCCTTACTTCACAATCTTGAGTGGGGCCGGTAATAACCCAATCAAAGTGATACCTCTGTGCAACAGGACTTTAAGGGATATATGTACATAATAATAATGAATAATATGCATTTATATAGAAATTCTATTCCGAGACACACTATTTAATTATTACCCGGCTTTAGCCATTACAGCGCTCTAGCATTTCAAGGAATTAATTCCTGCCAGGTACCCATTTACCTCACCTTGGTCGAGTGGGGCAAATGTAGATTAATGCCTTGCAAAAGGTCATTAGTGCCGTGTCGGGACGGAACCATTCAAGTTCAAGTTCAAGTTTTATTTGTCTTCCAGAAAACACATGTGACAAAATATAATAGAGTATAATCATAACAGTACAATAACAGTACAATGTAGAATAGAGAAAGACGAGGAGACCTTGGTTGAAGCACAGCTTGTTAAGTTAAGGCCCCCTCATATGATGTGACAAAGATAACTGATTCATGAATACAACAACAAATATGGAATATATAAAACTATTTACAAAATACTCTCAGAGAACAACTAACCAACGATGCATCGACCACAG
Source organism: Strongylocentrotus droebachiensis (assembly GCA_035222895.1). NCBI lineage: Eukaryota > Metazoa > Echinodermata > Echinoidea > Camarodonta > Strongylocentrotidae > Strongylocentrotus > Strongylocentrotus droebachiensis. The sequence goes on from JAVYIG010007480.1 coordinate 81,324, forward strand.
CATGGATGACTACAACAAGTATACCTGAAGATGCGCACATCCCCATCACACCGGGTGAGCTAACAAACTCACCGTGTGTGTGAAAAAAATGTATCATATGAGCAAAAATCAACCCACCCATGGGAGGGCGATCTAATATGGACAAACCCAAGCTGACACCAAATAGAGACATCAATGAGTTATTGCTCTCTGAGTGCAGAGGTAAAGAACGACAAGTAGGAATATATGGTATATGTACAGATGAGAAAGAAGAAGAAAAAAGAAAAGGGATAAAAGGGGATTATGTCAAAGTCAAGAAATAACAAAACATAGATCGAGAGTAGAGTTTAATATGCTACAGTACACGGAAAATGAAGCTTGATAACACATTCATGTGTCATCGACATACTTGTGAAGTAAATATGACTTACATGTAAGTCTACGTTTAAAAACTGAGATACTTGAAGCATTTGTTATAGTAGTATCAAGTGAATTCCAGAACCTTGGGCCAGTGGACATTAGAGTATTCAGAGTGAATGTTGTCCTTGCATATAGTAAATGGAGAGCAGAAGCCTGTCTAGTATTATAGCTGTGAATTTGGTTATTTCTTCTAAAGATTTAAGCAAGGGCAGGAGGGAGGTCCCCAGAGTGAATGCTAAACATGAGCGTTCCAAGTTCCATTGAATAGAGATCTTCTAGTTTTAGAATACCGTTTTCATAATAAAGTAGATTTGTATGTGCACGATAATTCGCTTTACAAATTATTCTAATAACCCGCTTCTGCACAACAAAGAGCCTGTGGATTTGAGTTTTGGATGATTTGCCCCATGCCAACATACCATAATTAATATATGATAAAATAAGAGTAGAGTACAAAATGAACAATACTTCTTGAGGTATACATGATCTCAACTTATAAATAACACCAGTATTTTTTGACACCACTTTACTTAATTTGTCCACATGAGTTTTCCAATTCAGTTTCTCATCTATGTATATCCAAAGAAATTTTGTTGAAGTTACTCTCTCAATTGGGTTATTATTAAATGCCACTTCGCCCGGCAAAATATTAACTGAATTACTGAACAGTATATAATTAGTTTTCTGAAGATTCAAGGATAACTTATTAGCATTAATCCACTTCATTACTTTTCGAAACTCTTCATTAACAGTATTCAACAATATTTGTGGACATTTATGAGAAAAAAATACACTTGAGTCATCAGCAAAAAATATGAATGATAATACACTTGATGAGCGTTGAAAATCATTAATATACATGATGAATAAAAGTGGTCCCAAAATGGAGCCCTGGGGAACGCCACATGTTACTTTTTGGGGGCAAGAGTCGATTCCATTTAAGGACACATATTGCTTTCTATCAGTAAGATAACTTCTAAACCAATCCAAGGCGACTCCCCTGACACCATAATGACATAATTTACTTAAGAGAATTTCATGGTCTACAGTATCAAAGGCCTTGGAAAAGTCTAAAAATGTACCGATGGTGTGTAAGCGACTATCTAAGGCAGAAGCAAGTTTATCTATAAGGTGTAAAATTGCATGTGTTGTTGTATGCTTCTCCCGAAAACCAAACTGATAATTACTGAAGACACATGTTTTGTTTAAAAATGTTATAGTTCTTACATAAATAATTTTTTCCAGAATTTTTGAAAAACACATTAACAAAGAAATCGGACGATAATTTGTCAGTAATTGAGAGTCACCTTTTTTAAAAATTGGTACAACATTTGCGATCTTCATGTTTATCGGTACAACTCCGCTTGACATAAACAAATTAAAAATATGAACTAGTGGTTGAAGGATACCGACAATAACTTGCTTAATAAGTTCGTTCCCAATATGATCATACCCAGGACTTTTCTTGTTCTTGAGGGCTTTAACAATACCAAGCAATTCTTCGTCATTTGTGGGCACCAGAAATAAACTTTGAATTTCAAGTCAACTGCTACCACTCGACTACGACACTTCTACATAAGAAATCTTTTTTTTTTTTTGAAAAAAATATGGATCATGGATTAAAATACAAATACTTTTTATCCCTAGGTTGCTTGCCGAGAGCTTGGCCTAGACACGACTGAATTCCAGACCTCTGATGCTTCCAAGTTTGGTGAAGGTAACGGAACGATCTGGTTGGCTGAAGTCAGCTGCAATGGATGGGAATCGACCTTAGATAGCTGTGCTCACAACAGCTATGGTGTCCATAGTTGCGACCACTCTATGGATGTGGGTCTAACTTGTGGAGAATATGTAGAACCAGGTAAATAAACCAGGAATGTTTCATGAAGTTGTGCGTAAGGTTACGAATGACTTTACAAATGATTTGAATATGAAGAGCCAAATGGGATGCCAACAGTTTTTCCTGTCATTTCAACAAAGTGTGACTCTATTTCCCATAATCTCAATTAAATTGTAGGCAAAAATACACTTTGCATTACAATGTTTTGTTAATAATGATGAGGTTAATCTACATCTGCATATTTCAACTTTAGCTTATGCAATTGATAGGATTTGAGAATCCCATTTAGCTCTTCACATTCAAGTCATTCGTAAAATCATGCGTAACTTTACGCACAGCTTTATGAAACGCCTCCCTGCATTGCCGAATGACTAGGACCCAACATTTGCTCCTGTTATAAGTGATCCCAGCTTTATTTCGTCACAGGTATAATAGAATTAGGGTCCCACACAGGTGTTGGGTTAGTTTAGGATTAGGGTAAGATTAGGTGTAGTGTTTGGGTCCAGTGTTAAAGTTAGGACTTTGGTTAGTGTAGGAAATAGACTTGGAGCAACTGTGGCAGGAGCAAGTGTCATACAATCACATTGCCCATGAGCAGATACCAGTCATTTCAAGTGCCATATTGTGAAATTGAAAAGTCTAAAGGGAATCCGGTCATATTTTGTCCACTCAGTTATCATGTTCCAAGTTTCAGAGAATATCAAAGATTAACAAATTATGAAAGTTCTAGAAGGGCTATCAAGTATCAATGATATATAAACCATTGTTAAAAGTATAAGGACAGACTGAAAGCTTTGGTTTAGTTGGTAAAGTATGCTAACATATTTTTTAATTATTTTTTTCTTCAGAATTAAAACAAGAACACGATTTATGGTTAATTTCTTAAAATTCTTCAGATGAAAGAGTCTATGAACAGCTTTATGATAAAGTGGTCTGAAAAATTGTTCTTGCATCAGAAGTTAGAATTTATATATATTTATTTTTTAAACCTTGTTTGTATTGAAGGTGAACTGCGCTTGGAGAATGGTGACGACAGGTCTGGAAGACTAGAAATCTTCTATAATGGGCAATGGGGAACTGTTTGCGATGACAACTTTGGAGAAGACGAGGCAAGGGTGAGTAATAAAACAGAGTCTAATACTTTCCTGGACCTAAACTTTGGCTAGCCTTCCACAAACTATCAGGAGTGCTGATTATCTGTCAATGTCAACTCTTTATCTGCTTTTTCGAAAAAGATGCTGAGAAATGTAGCAAGAATTAATAGATACATTTACAAATACATTTGTACATGTTCGATTGGCCACTTGATTAAATTATTTTGTAGTTCCTTTTGTAGTTACAGATTAGTTAATTTAATTATTCGATATTCCTAAGTATCATTTGAGGTGTTCACACTTGTACAAGCATTGCTTTTTAGTGGACCCCTCTGTTTCCAACATGTATTTCTTAAATTTGTTTTAAATGCTTGTAATTGATTTGTAATGTTTTGTTGGAAACATGAATAAATTTGAAATTTTGAAATTTGAATTTGAAATAAAGTAAATAAAATAAAACACAGGAATCTTCAGAGGAAAAGATAACAGGTGCACAGACATGAACATGCAATGGTATGATAGTAAATATGTCATACTAAATGTATAAACCCATTGCCATAACAGATAGAATTGAGAGGATTCAGGTGTCAAGGGGTTAGATTTACTCTTTATTTGGAGTAAACCAAACAACTTCCACAAGAGGATTGGATATAAATCGTCGCCTGGGTGGCAGAAGGGCGTTAGCTCGAATATCAGGTAAAAAATGAAGCGTTAAGCAGAAGGGCGTTAGCACTAAATCGCCTCAAACTTTTTTTAAACTGACTAATTTCCGAGATAAAAAATTGTGGCCGTGTTCTACTATAACATTTCTATTAGTCTTTTAAGTTTCGAAACAATTTTGAGGACGGAAAGCACTTTGAATATAAAACAAATCTTTAAATGCAAATAATTCAATTTTTTTTTTTTGAGTCGCTTGCTCTCGCTAACGCCCTTCTGCCAGCCGGGCGACGAAATCTAATATAGGAAGATTCCCTATCACATGATGAATTTGAGTGGAGTGAAAACATATTTACCAATTACTTTCTAGGTTGCTTGTCAGCAGCTAAACCTGGACGCCTCATCTATCGAGCAATTTGGTAGCTCCAAATATGGTGAAGGTACTGGGATGATCTGGTTGGATGAAGTGAATTGCTATGGAAACGAGGCGACCTTAGATAGCTGTGCTCACGATCCCTATGGCTCTCATGATTGTTCTCACTCCGAGGATGTTGGTATCTCATGCGGGACAGGTATGTCCAGAGTCAGAGTTAGGAGGAGATTGTTGTTATCTTTCATTTCATGTGCTACAGATAAATTTTGAAAAGCAAATATAGATTTTGTGGTTCTGTGCTTTTTTGTGCAGAAATGATAAGATTCTCGTTATTATATTCTTACAATAATTCAAGCCACAATCTTAAGAATATTCAGGCAGAGGCATATTAAAAATGCACTCTCATTTGTCTTGTTTTCTTCTCCTTTTTTTTTTCCACTCTATTTTAATTTTTGTTATTTTCAAAACGCCCTGCTCCGTCTATCCGTTGATCCCAGTAGATGCTACTTTTTTCCCCCTCCAAATTGAGAGGTAATTGTCTATGTAGTCTAGGATGTTGATGTCAAAGATCATTTGTTTACTGCTTTATTGATAACGGTATGTAAATTTAAAGGTAATACAAAGTTTTGGTATGGGGTCATGAATTTGGTTCAAATGAATATATTGGAAGCATATGCGATCCTACAATATTCAGTGATCGTTGTCGCGGTTGAAATCGAGTCTAAAGTTATGAAATTGTAAATAATAAACTCTTTATGTTGTATAGCTCCCTCTCAAGGTAAATATATTAATTAAGCTATAAAACAGTGTTTCTTGCCTAAAATCGACCGATGAGCTATTCCCGTTTGGAAATTATATATCACAACTACATATTCTGAGATTTTCATGATCGCAGCTACCGTTGTACGGATGAGGTGCTATTTAAAATTCATCAAAAATTTATCGGGAGCACCGGTAAATTTGTTTATTCAATTTTTCTCGAAAGCAGAAGTGTTATAGGGGCTAAATTATCTTGTGCTTATAATACATCCACAGGGGCATCCAAATATATTGAAATTGTAAAGAACACTAACCACCCAATTTTCATAATTTCCAGAAACTTTGAATTACCTTTAACCTTATCTGTAATATTTGTATATATTTATATGCTTTCTAGAAGGAAACTCTGGGTCTGGCAATCCTTTCTTGGGTGGTATTGGACGATGGATGGGCAGTATCGTGTTCGTCTGTGTTGCAAGTGTAGTTTGCGGTGCCTCCATGTACAGACGGAGACAACTTTACTTGATGCGTCAACAACGGGGTAATGATGGCACCAACATGGTCCATGTCCCCCCACCCATCAACAACCCAGGAGCCACGCCTTTTCCTACTCAACCACCACCACCACAGCAAACTGGTGAACCCTGTCCATATCCTGTTCAGACGTATTCACCCGCTTACCCGCCCGCGTCAACGGGAGGTGCTCCACCGGCAAACCCGTACCCCGTGCAGGCTTACCCTCCTCCTGGACAGTATCCGACCCAGCTTCCTCCCGTTGAAGGAACTGGACCCTACCCTCCACAGGGAGACGCTGCACCGTACCCAACCCCACAACCTGGGGAAGCACCCCCAGCGTACCAGCTGCCTGAAGGAGACCTTCCTCCTCCACCAAGCTACAATGATATCGTCAAGCAGTAGCATTCAGATTGTTCTCATTGTCTCTCGTGAGTCCATGTAAACTTTTTCTCGTGAGTTTTTGTGTCTTATTTTCTTCAGGGACAGAAATATCATTCCTTTATGGAGATGAACCAAAGATCGTTCTTTACGTAGGATATAGAACAGTTTGTAGTTAGCTTTGGTACAAAGCTAGGACCCCCAAACGTCCACCGACCTTTCACACATGGAGACGTCCCACTTTGTGCATTTTAGAATAATCACTGCCAAAGTGATGGAGGTGTTTCATGAATACCTTTCATTTGCCCTCTTGAGAGGAATACTTCCACCTGTGTATCAGAGAATTTATCATCGGTGAATACATGAATAGTGATTACATAACTTTCATGAGCACGATCCAAGTATTCGTCTCAATGGGTTTTACAATTTTGGTACAAATGACCTTTATCTGCACATACAGAGATGGTATTCTACGAACTGGTTTATTGTGTGATGAAAGCCAGAAGGGGTAAACTCACTGTTATATGATATTGTTTGATCCCCTCTAGCTGTGCCTGTTGTTCAAAGCCTACCTGTATTCACACATTGAGGCTGAATAACTCATTCATTACATGTTATATTATAAAACAAATGTACTTTTACAGTATTATACAAAGTGACTTTTATATTTTGTAATTGTTATGTCACTAGCACATTAACAAATTGCTCATTACCGTCCTTGGTCAATTCTTATTCATAAAATTCCTTGAGATAGGACATTAAATTATGTCAAGATAACTATTCAGAGTTGGGAATTATTGAGACATGAAAATAGACAACAGAATGCATTGAATTAACTGAGATAAAGTTATTAAGATATGTATATTATGGAGAGAGGGGTGCAAGCTGTAAGAGAGGAAACATTTGCCTAAAGCTTTGAGTAATTGATTCGTGCCAAGTTGTGTGTTTGAGATAAATAATGCCTTTCTATTTCATATTTTACCACCATTTCACAGTACTTCATAATCAATCTTATGAATGCCATTTAATCACGTTGTGTGATGAACGATAATCATTTATTATTAATCGAAACTTACCAACCATAATTGTTAACAGTCATGAAGAATATTGTTGATCTTGTTGTCAGTATAGGCACTGCTTGTTTCTGTTGAAGAACTTTAAGTCAAGTTGTGTACTTTGGCTCTCAAGCAAATATAGTTCTAGAAACTTGGGTCAATTAATTTCTGAACCCCTTTGAATACTTCTTCTGTCATGGTAAAAAATGATTGCTTGACATGTGAAGATAATCTAGAAAACCATGATTTTGGTGAAGAATAGGGAAAAATATCAGTTTACAATAAAAATTGTATTATCAACCACATGAAAACAACACAAAGCTATACAATTTGGCAATGTATGTAGTTGTCTATTAAAAGGAAAGTTGAGTTCTGTTTTCAGACCGCAAATGCCTTCAAAGTGCATGGTTATTGCTCTTATTCTTATCTATGACATTTCTAGTGCCCTTTTAGAACCTAAAATTGCTATGAAGGTAATTTTAGACCCCAAAATGTGTGAAATTTAGCCAATACGAGCATACCAATTGAGCTCCACTTTAAAAAAAACACGGTGACTGTTAATTAATTATTTAATGAAAAATAACAACACATAGGCCGGCTGGTTGTGCGTTATATAAGCAACAAGAAAATGCCAACAAAAAAGCCAACATCGGCTTTCGCTGAAATACAAAGTAAAAGGTGTTATTTCGTTTTTTCAACGTTTTTTTCAAATTTTTCAAAATATTTCATATTTCTGGTGGTACACAAGTATTAGAAATCGTTATATTTCAGCCGTCTCTGAACCGATTTTGATCAAACAAAGATGATTTTATCATTTAAATACTATGTTCTTTCAAAATTGACACTCAGTTTTTCATTATCTCACAACATTTTTTTTTTTTGTGTAGCGCCCTCTGCAACAGAACTCAACTATCCCTTCATGATATTCTCAATGGCATTCTGGGTATCATATTTCTGCATTCACCCTTTTTCAGTATGAAGAGTATGATACATGTACCGGTACTGATCAATCATTCCATATTTATGCAAGCTTTGCTTGTAGTAGTAAAACTTCAGAGCAGTCTCGGTTTTATCATGGAAGATTGTGCATAATATGTGCTCGGACATATCCAAAGAGCAGTGAGTTTGTAACTGCTTTGATTTCTCATTTAAGGGCTATTCCAAGTTATTTTAGTATCAGAAATTGTGCCTTATAGGCTTTCTACTTTAAAACATTGATTTAGTTCAAGAGGTAATATGTACAGCAAGTTGTGATGACTTCAGTACTATTTGATATGGTCTATTTAGATATATATATATATATATATATATATATATATGGATGTTTGAAAGTATTTAAACACTTTATTTTTAGTACCATTATATATATATCTGCTGAAGAGTTCTTATTTGTATATATTGGACTAAAGTATATTTATCAAATTACGAGTATTTCACTTACATTTCATGATGAGGCTAATATGTTTGAACAGAGTTGTTATATAGCACTTGGAATATATAAAATTATCATGCTCTCTGATTTGAAAGAGGGATAAAAAAAACTCAAAAAGAATTCAGTTACTTATATTCACATTTGCGGCTGAAAAGTGTTATTTGTATTATGTGGAACTAAAGAGATGTATTGTCATGTAATTTCATGAAATATGAAACTAATGTATTTTGGAATTGTATTGTGATACTGCACTTATGACACAAGAACTTGTTATGCTTGTTTTTTTTGTGTTATTTTTTTTATTTTATTGTAATGCACAAATTAATTCTTTGTATATTTTTTGTTTTTGTTTTAGTGTTTTTATTCAAAAGAAAAACTTATACAATGTACAGATTAGGGAAGGGATGAATACATATATATCTAAGAAAAAGTGCATCATAAAATATATCTCCATAGTAGCAACTGATCTACAGCGTACTACTAAATATGAATGAACAAACAAAACTAAAACTTTGTTGATTTTTATGTGACCTCTTACATGTGTGACCATCGGATATTATGGGTATTATGGGTAACGTAAACATATATTTCAGGTGTAAGCAATAAACAGAAGATGCATATATTTGTATATATATTTTAACAATACAAAGTCCTATATGTTTGTGGGTGTCACGGTATTGAACATGTAGCTGGCTTTCATATACTGTATTTTTGTTTGATTATATTTATAGAGAGTGAAATATTTGTGAGTTGGAGTTGATTAGTGAAAAAAGAGAGAGCACAGAATGGTATCGTACTTAATAATTGTATTCTTATATTAAAGGCATATTCTTACTTGAGGAGAAACCATCTCACAAAAACTGCTCAGGCAAAAATGACAAAGAAAGATGCAGCATGTGTTTAACTAATCTGAATTTAGAAAATTGATGACAATGTTTTGGGGTTACCATGGATACAATTTTTTGTTATGCAGTGGTGTTTGTTATTTGACATGGTCTAGAATCCGGGAAATTTAATTTAACAATATCTCCACCAACGCGATCTCCCCCTACTTACTGCAAGTCGAATATGGCGAATCCCTTCGGCTTGCAGCAGGTATGGGATAAAGATCGCGAAATTAAAATTCTGGACTAGTTTTGACACAGCTCTTTTGTTGAGGCGGTTTATAATCACTACTTAGGCCATTTAAAAAAATAAACATGTTTAGCATCCCCGCCCGCCTTCTTTTTGGGGGCCGCCTCCTATTTTTTTTTTTTTTTTTTTTTTTTTTTTTTTTTTTTTTGAAAGAAAAAAAACATGAAAAACACTGCTAAAATGGCTCTATTTCTGATTTAAAAAAAAAAAAAATTGTCGGCGGCCATCTTGAAAAAAAATAGCCCCGACTGTCAGGGAAAATGTACCGAGCGGCCATTTTGAGTGGCCATTTTGAAATAAAAAATAAAAAATAAAAAGGGCCTCCTCCTTCCTATTTTTCGAAAAAACAGGACGCTAAACATGTTTTTTTTTTTATTTGGCCTTATATGAAGGTGAACCATAATTTTCATGATGTTTTTTCAGGGAGTTGTGTATTGCACATTGCATCATTTCATGTAGATCTCTTCTTTCAAACAAATTGTGTGTGAATATAGTCTAGTTGCAAACAAAATTGTCTATATTCATGTGAAAAAAAGATTGTATTGTGAAAAAAGATTGTATTATAATACAATCAAAATTAATAAATTTATAAACTATATGACTATAAATTAAGTTTACTGTATAACGAGTATAGGTGTTTGCTACAATCACAACCTCTATTACACAGGGCAATATCTTTTCCCACATCAGATGAATGTAAATAACAAGTTAAAGAACACAACACCAAATTCCAACAGCATGCCTTCTGGACTGTTAAAATAAAGATGGAAGTTTGACTTCATGTGAAATCCCTTGAATAGGATGTAAAAGCTGTAGGTTCACTGGAGCTAACAAGTACCATATTTACTTGATTTTATTATTCTGTGCCATGGCTTATGTAATATTGTAGTCCTAGTCATTAAAGAAATGTATTTTTAAAAATCATATTTGTTTCTTTTGGAAAATCTATTGAAAATTTACTGGTATACATACAAAACATTTATGTACATGTATTTTATCATAGAGAAATCGGACCCACTGGGAATTTGTCCATCTATGTCGCTAGAATGATATGAACTAAAAGGAAATAAGATATGAGCGATTGTGTCAGCATTTACAATTAAGCACATTTTCCACTATACCTGACTGGTATGATTTACACAGAGAAATAATCAATGTATCAGTCGAGGCTCAATATAAAGTATAATTATGTTTGGTGTTAGTCTAAAAACATATTTATGAAAACATGTAGGCCTGGCTCTTTCGACCTGCAGTATACCTGCTATTGGCCTGTGGATTTGCAAAGGTTTTAGGGAATTCTACCTTTAAAAAAACACTTTTAATTAATCTTCTGTTGAGAGTAAGAAGGGTATTAACTTGATGTGAAAATGATGAGTCAATGCCCTTCTGGCTCTGAGCAGACTTTCTGTTGTCTGTGATTTTATTATATTTGATCTCTAAATTGTAAAGTACTCACCTTGACACACACACGCACACACAAAATTACTAGTCTAAGTATATTAAAAAAAAAATATATATATATGTATATTGTTTGTATCATTTGTGAATAAATATATATGATGATTCATTCCACTCTATATTCATAGTGAAAAGTGTTTGATTTTGAGCTTCTCCCGCTTCTCCTTGTTCCCACTTCTCCTTGTTCCCACATTGTAAACAACATCGATATATCCATCAGATGTGAGCCAGAAGGGTGTTACGTGATAGCATTTTATGTCAAGTTATTTCCCTGATAATCGTGTGTCTATTCCGATAGGTAATTGAAAAGTATGTTAATATTCTCAGGGAAACAACCGTCGATATCAGAGACTTTCGGTCTGTAGTGTTATAGGAGATTCATCTTTTACCCCTCTTGTTCACCATTTGATGAGGGGGTGGGTGGGGTTAATGAACTTAAAATCATTAAGCAGTTTTTATAAATTGGTATCCTTCATCCTGTATTATTCTTCTATCCATCTCCTTACACTTGCTCACATCTTATGCAGACCTATCTTGTTTTTGGAATGTTTTTGTCCATGGGTATCCCCAATTTGAAGGAAAAAACACCAATAAAACATGCTTTTCAGAGACCATACCTTCAATTGAACTTTTTTGTTGTTGTACTAACAGCAATAAAAACAAAAAAAACTGTTGGGAATTTAATTTAACTTAAATAAACAGGTTATATATCTGCAAGACTGCAACTTAAAAAATCTGTAGTTTGCATTTCACGAAGATGTCTGTTCCTCATGCTACCCCCTCTCTCTCTATGGGTACCTGGCAGGAATTAATTCTTTAAAAAGCTAGAGCGCTGTAATAATGGCAGCACAGCTAAAGCCAGGGTAATAATCTCCAAGTTTGGAAGCGCTTAGTGATTGTAATAAGCGCCATATAAAAACTGAGTATTATTATTTTTATATCTCTCTCTCTCTCCTCATATCTCTCTCTCTGTTTTATTTCCTCTCTCTCTCTCTCTCTTTCTCTCTCCCTCTATGAACTGTCTTTTCCCAATTAACACCAAGAAAGCTGAATTTAAGTATATATTGCATTCTCATTTGTGTATAGTTTCATGCAATCAGAATTAATGCAAAATTATGAAATACAAACAATGAAGATCATTTGTTGTAATTACTATATACCAGTATTTGTCATTAATTTTGTCAAAAATATAGGTGTAAAAAAAAATGGCTTAGTTTGATAGATACATTATAATTAAATGTATAACAAATATTTATCCATCAAGGATGGAGAGTACAAACAAACATAAAGATATAAATAGCAATGCATAAATAATGATGACTTGTGAATACAATTATCTAGTAGAAAAAATATCCCTGAGTAGATGTAGCAGAACAGTAGCATATACGCGCGCGTACGTACGTACGTATCCGTACGTGCGTGTACTATATATATAGCGTACGCTTCGCGACATCGCATTGCAACATAACACTGATCATTGGGAAATGTTTACAGATCCAACGTCAAATGTGAAGTTCCAATTATTAACAGCCAAGTATATTCCGCAGTGCCGACGATTTGAGGACATTATTTCACAGATTTGGAGCAGAAGGTAAAGACCGACGAACAGGAAAGGCGGTGCCTGAGGCCTGAGGATTGCTAGGCCAACGTACTACTACTACTTTATACTAGGCCTACGGTAGGTAGCCTACACACGTACTGACTGCTGAACAACAACAGCGCGCGTAGGCGTAGCCAAGCCTGCCACCACAGCTCTGCCTTGGCAAGGCCAAGGTGAAGGTACCGTACCGTACCGTACCATTCACCTAGAGTAGACTAGACTAGACTAGACCTACCTATTCACCATGTTCACAGCACAGAAGGAAAAAAAAAGTCATTAAATTACATGATTTTACATTATTTTCTTCATTTCTTACATACAGCACTCGGCTTAACTTTAGAATACCCCACCAAAACCGTAAACGTAGTATGTCCGTTGGTCGCCAACGCGCCAACGTACCAATTTAGTGTAGAGTCTAGTCCCTTCCTTTCGTATTCGTGACCAGTTTCTGAATTTGCCATCGCATCAACTCGAGAATGGAAATATGGTTATTTGTTATGTTTTAACTCCTTCCTATTACCTCTTACACATCAAAGTATTTTATTTATAGTTTGTTATAAAGATGTTCTCACCTTAGTTGTAATGCAATACCCTTGATATTGCTTGAAAATTGTCGAAAAGTAGCCTAAAAGTAAAGTAAAGGGGAAGAAAAAAATCGGGAACTTATGGTGTCCTTTACATGGCAAAAAAAGAAAGGAAATAAGGTGCGTTGGCGCGTTGGCACGTTGGTGTATATATAATAGGTCAGTGGTTGGCCCGTCCTTCATTGCATGCCAAACGAAAATAATGTAGGAAATAGGTAGCCTAAAAGTAAAGGGGGAAAACAAATCGGGAACTTGTGGTGTCCTTTAAATGGCAAACAAAGAAAGGAAATAAGGCGCGTTGGCACGTTGGCCCGTCCCTCATTGCCAAACGAAAATAATATAGGAAATAAGGAGCGTTGGCACGTTGGTCCGTCCGTCATCTGGCCATTGACCGAATAAGGAATATAACATTCACATTTGTCTTTCTAGGCACGATGGAGATTTACAATTTTATTTCTTTAATAGTACTTGGGGGAGCAGTTTCAAATTACTGCAATATGAAATTAATGATTGAAATGTCACGTTATTAACTTCATGTGCAGTGTTAGTACGTTGGCATGATGGCGATTTATGATCCATTGTCAGTACGTTGGCACGCCGCTGGTGATTGAACTTTCATTAATTATTAGAAAAAAAAAGAGGATTTGTTGTACCATTCTCGACTCTTATTTCTTGTCTGAATTCAGTTTTCCCCCGCCCGCGCGGAAGGTTTTACCCCCGTTTTACCTTTCATCAATTATTGGAGAAAGAAGACGATTTGTTGTACCATATTCTTGTCTGAATTCAGTTCCCGCCACCCCCCCCCCCCCCCCCCCCCCCCCCCCGCTCTCGCGCGAAGCGCGCAAGCTTTGACCTTTCATTAAATTATTAGAGAAAGAAGACGATTCGTTGTACCATTTTCGACTCTTAATCCTTGTCTGAAGTCATGCAGGTTCCCCCCTCCCGCGTGAAGCGTGGAAGCTTTGATGTTTCATTGATCGGTTCCCCCCCCCCCTCCCCCCGCGCAAAGCATGGAAGGTTTTAGCTTTCATTAATTATTAGAGAAAGAAGACGATTTGTTGTATCATACAGACTCTTATTTTATGTCCTAATTCAGTTTCCTCCCCCTCCCCTCCCCTCCTGCTCCTCGTTGGACATCGTAGGATCGTTGGCAGGCAAAACAATCTCGGCAAAGTTAGTTGTTCAACACATGCATGTTGGTGAGAGCCAATTACGACCAACGATGTGCTACGCACAGGGGTTGGTGACGTCACACAGTGCGGACATCGTTGGCAGACAACCCAATCCCGGCAAAGTCATCAAAGGAGAGAGGAATGAAGTACAGAACAATTAATAGAAAGAGTAGTCCAAAGACAGATGAGAATTAAAGAGAATTATTATTATTAATATTATCATTATTGATAATATTAAAAAGAAGAATAAGAGAAATGGGAGAAGATAAAGATTGGAGAACAAGTAGGGCCTAGTGGTCGTGGGTAAAACAAATTGAAAACAAAAGAAAGGGGAATAGATCGAGGAATAATACTACAAAATGATTACAAAACAAAAACAACAATGATAATAATAAGGGTGCGCATGCGCACGTGGTAACGTTAGGTGAATGTAAATCGGCAAAGCAGTGAATTGGCTCAATATAGCGTTAAGATTTTTTAAAGCCTGATTTATGTCTTAGTTTCAGAGAAAAAAACGTTGGGAGAATTTACTGTTAATCACTGTTAGAAAGTGTTGCACAGTGACGCCTTCAAAGAAAACCATAAATATCTTTGTGGTTTAATTGAGAAGATGAAGATCAAAGGAGAAGAAAAAGAAGAAGAAGTGGTCGTGGGTAAAACAAATTGAAAACAAGAAAAGGGGAATAGAGGAATAATATACTATAACCATAATATAGCGATAGAAATCCATCTACCACAAAAATCTGTACATTTTGATGTACACCCCCTCCTAAATTTTTTTTCTTCCCTTTTTTCTCCCTCTCTTTTTTTTCCATTTTACCAATATTTTTTTCTCCATATTTGTATTATTATGTATCCATTGAGGGTAGTCATACTATCAAGCTTTGCTTACTTTGTCAACCCTCCTGTTTGATGTTTTCGATTAGTTACGGCCAACCTTACTTTGTTTAATCTTTTGTCATGTATAAATTTTCAATGATTTGTTTGTTATATATATGTAAAACTGAAAAAGAAAAAGAAAATCAAGCAATAAAAAATAAACCTGATTGATGTTTCTGATTAGTTACAGCCAACCTTACTTTGTTTAACATATACTCTTTTGTCATGTATAAAATGTTTTGTTTGTTATATATTTGTAAAAATGCGAAAGAAGAAGAAAATCAAACGGAAATGGGACCCGGTGTCCTAGGGTTAGGGTAAGGGTGAGAGTTAGGGTAACGCAGAACCCAGTATCCTAGGGTTAGGGTTAGAGTTAGTACGCAAACTCCAGTGTCCTAGGGTGACGCGGGATCCGGTGTCCTAGGGTTAGGGTTAGGGTGAGAGTTAGGGTAATACATAACTCCGGTGTCCTAGGGTCACGCGGGACTTGATGTCCTAGGGTTAGGGTGAGAGTTAGGGTAACGCAAACTCCGGTGTCCTAGGGGTGACGCGGGATCCGGTGTCCTAGGGTGACGCGGAACCCGGTGTCCTAGGGTGACGCGGGACCCGGTGTCCTAGGGTGACGCGGGACCCGGTGTCCTAGGGTGACGCGGGACCCGGTGTCCTAGGGTGACGCGGGATCTGGTGTCCTAGGGTGACGCGGGACCCGGTGTCCTAGGGTGACGCGGGACCCGGTGTCCTAGGGTGGCGCGGGACCCGGTGTCCTAGGGTGACGCGGGACCCGGTGTCCTAGGGTTAGGGTTAGGCTGAGAGTTAGGGTAATGCAAACTCCGGTGCCCTAGGGTGACGCGGGACCCGGTGTCCTAGGGTGACGCAGGACCCGGGTGTCCTAGGGTTAGGGTTAGGGTGAGAGTTAGGGTAACGCTAACTCCGGTGTATTAGGGCGACGCGGGACCCGGTGTCCTAGGGTGATGCGGGACCCGGTGTCCTAGGGTGATGCGGGACCCGGTGTCCTAGGGTTAGGGTTAGGGTGAGAGTTAGGGTAACGCTAACTCCGGTGTATTAGGGTGACGCTGGACTCAGTGTCCTAGGGTGACGCGGGACCCGGTGTCCTAGGGTTAGGGTTAGGGTGAGAGTTAGGGTAACGCTAACTCCGGTGTATTAGGGCGACGCGGGACCCGGTGTCCTAGGGTGATGCGGGACCCGGTGTCCTAGGGTGACGCGGGACCCGGTGTCCTAGGGTTAGGGTTAGGGTGAGAGTTAGGGTAACGCTAACTCCGGTGTATTAGGGTGCCGTGGGACCCGGTGTCCTAGGGTGAAGCATGGCCCGGTGTCCTAGGGTGACGCGGGACCCGGTGTCCTAGGGTGACGCGGGACCCGGTGTCCTAGGGTGATGCGGGACCCCGGTGTCCCTAGGGTGACGCGGGACCCGGTGTCCTAGGGTGACGCGGGACCCGGTGTCCTAGGGTTAGGGTTAGGGTGAGAGTTAGGGTAACGCTAACTCCGGTGTATTAGGGTGACGCGGGACCCGGTGTCCTAGGGTGATGCGGGACCCGGTGTCCTAGGGTTAGGGTTAGGGGTGAGAGTAAGGGTAACGCTAACTCCGGTGTATTAGGGTGACGCGGGACCCGGTGTCCTAGGGTGATGCGGGACCCGGTGTCCTAGGGTTAGGGTTAGGGTGAGAGTTAGGGTAACGCAAACTTTGGTGTCCTTGGGTGACGCGGGACCCGGTGTCCTAGGCTGACGCGGGACCCCGGTGTCCTAGGGTTAGGGTTAGGTAGAGAGTTAGGGTAACGCAAACTCCGGTGCCTTGGGTGACGGGACCCAAAGAATAACTTGTGGAAAGATAGAAATGGAAGATTAAACAAAATAATAATATGGAGATAAATATAAAACAAGGAGGAAATAAAAAATAACATAAGGAAAGACAGGTGCTAATAAGCAAAATGGAAATGGAAAAGAAAGAGAAATAAGGAATAACATAAGGACATTAGAAAAAGAAGATAAAAGAAGTTCTAAACAAACAAATACATAAGGGGCGATGGATATGGAAAACCCGCGTGAAGCGCGGAAGCTTTGACCTTTTAGAAATTATTAGAAAAAAAAAAGACGATTCATTGTACTATTCTCGACTCTTAATCCTTGTCTGAAATCATTCCCCCCCCCCTCCCGCGCGAAGCGCGCAAGCTTTGACGTTTCATTAAATTCTTAGAGAAAGAAGACGATTCGTTGCACCATTCTCGACTCTTAATCCTTGTCTGAAATCAGTTTTCCCCTCTCGCGCGAAGCGCGCAAGCTTTGAACTTTAGTAGTAGTACTACAGTTCCTGGAAATGCCTTGTTTCACTATCATTATAAGTATAACTTATCACTCTGTATTAGCAGTCAAGCCTGCAGTTGAAGCATAATCAACAGCGTTAATATTTTGTAAACCAAAATAAATAACAGAGAAAATGGCAAACATATTATGTAAATAACCCACTTACCAAACGAGGAGAGCAGCCATTGAATAATTCGTTCATATGATTGTATATGAAATAGGATGAATGTCGCCTCACCTTTATAGTTAACAAAACGTTTTACATTTGGTCGAGTATAAAACAGTTTCGATTAGTCATTTAGTCCTTAGGATATTTTACTATTAGACAAATATTTAACTGGTACAAGCGAAACTTTCATTTAAAATTATAACGTTTATAAAAGTATATAAACATAATTATGTGTGATGGTTGTATGTATGTTTATCAGAGGCGGCGATCCCGGGAGGGGGGCACAGTGCCCCCCCCCCCACTTTATCAAGTTCTCCAAAAGTGCCCCTTTTAAAACAGGAAAAGTGCGCTATGGACTTTGTAAGAAGTGCCCCTTTTTACATAAAAAGTGCCCCTTTTACTTTGAAAAGTGCCCCTATTAATTTTTAAAAGTGCCCCTTCCCCTTTCCACCTCTGATAAGTACACCCTCTTCTTTACACGTACCCCTTTTCGTTCGACAAGTTCCCATTTTATTTTGCAATAAGTGTTCATTTTCCATTCTCATAAGTGCCCTTTATAATTTGTAATAATTGAAGTGCCCTTTTCAGATACGAGAAGCGTCCCTTTTCACCTCTGATAATTGCCCTATTCAAATCTGATAAGCGCACCTTATATCTTCATATGTGCGCCCTTTCCTTTCTAATAAGCGCCCCCATTTAAAAAAGAGCCCCTTCCCTTTCTCATAAATGCCTTTTTTCATCTGTGAAAACAGTCCCCTTTTCATCTATGAAAACAGTCTCTTTTCATTCTCATAGCCCATTTGAGCCCATTTCCAAGACGATGGCGATTCAAATTCAAGTCTCTCAACTCATGTTGGCTCGTTGGCACGTTGGCACGTTGGCGATTTAACTTCAAGTCTCTCGGCTTGTTGGCACGTTGGCGATATAAATTCAAGTCTCTCAACTCATTTGGCTTGTTGGCACGTTGGCACGTTGGCGATTTAATTTCAAGTCTCTCAACTCATGCTCGTTGGCACGTTGGCACGTTGGCGATTTAACTACAAGTCTCTCGGCTTGTTGGCACGTTGGCGATATAAATTCAAGTCTCTCAACTCATTTGGCTCGTTGGCACGTTGGCGATATAAATTCATGTCTCTCAACTCATGTTGGCTCTAGGCACGTTGGCGATTTAACTTCAAGTCTCTCAACTCATGTTGGCTCGTTGGCACGTTGGCGATATAAATTCAAGACTCTCAACTCATGTTGGCTCGTTGGCACGTTGGCGATATAAATTCATGTCTCTCACCAACTCATGTTGGCTCGTTGGCACGTTGGCGATTTAACTTCAAGTCTCTCAACAGTACTCATTTGGCTTGTTGGCACGTTGGCACGTTGGCGATTTAATTTCAAGTCTCTCAACTCATGCTCGTTGGCACGTTGGCACGTTGGCGATTTAACTACAAGTCTCTCGGCTTGTTGGCACGTTGGCGATATAAATTCAAGTCTCTCAACTCATTTGGCTCGTTGGCACGTTGGCACGTTGGCGATATAAATTCATGTCTCTCAACTCATGTTGGCTCTAGGCACGTTGGCGATTTAACTTCAAGTCTCTCAACTCATGTTGGCTCGTTGGCACGTTGGCGATATAAATTCAAGACTCTCAACTCATGTTGGCTCGTTGGCACGTTGGCGATATAAATTCATGTCTCTCACCAACTCATGTTGGCTCGTTGGCACGTTGGCGATTTAACTTCAAGTCTCTCAACAGTACTCATGTTGGCTCGTTGGCACATTGGCACGTTGGCGATTTAACTTCAAGTCTCTCAACTCATGTCGGCTCGTTGGCACGTTGGCGGCACGATTGCGATTTCCATTCAAGACTAAATCTCGGCACCTTGTAACTTTAGTAATTTAACAAGTTGAAGCGTTGGGTTGGTGGACCAAAAAAAAACTTAAATTCGCATGGTGGGGTATTCTAAAGTTGTTCCCAGCACTCATCCTAACTGTGGCCACATCACCAAGTTTGAATATTTTCAAAAGATTACACGATAATTATTGGTCTAAATTCCAGTAGACTTCTAGAAAAGTTAGATCTAGTCTAGATCTAGTTCTATGGTGCGCGTGATCCATCTATCTAGGCCTATACTATAGACTAATGGATCCGGGCTAACTCGGACCAGGGGACAACTCGGCCCAGCTGCAAAAACTGTCATTTTTTGTCAATTTACTCTAGATCTAACTCTAACCTAGACCGAATTTTCCGTCTCTTTCGTTCGTTAGCCTCTTATTAGGGTAGGGTCGGCCGGCTCTCTCTTTAGAGACGGAAACCGTTTAATCACATGTCCTTGCTAACGCCACGACCAACTCTGGTCGTAGCGTTTTGCCCCCAAAATCCCCCTAAATGTCATTTTACCTCGTG
>JAVYIG010007481.1:0-101534 GCA_035222895.1 Strongylocentrotus droebachiensis
GTACATTAAACAAAATGGAAATCAAAGTGCACTAGCAAATGCAGTAGGTTCGATTGTTGGTAAATATATAATGTTTCATGAAAAAAGCAACCCAAATCGTTAAAATGGATTATGCTAGCCTCATGGGTATTGTAGAATATAAACAAGGGTTTTAAAGACATAGGCCGAGGAAATGCGAGAAACCTTTTGCAAAGGCAAGTATAAGTGGCATGATAGCCAAAGTCAATTTGTTTAAATTGTGTTGGCTTTCATGCAATACAATTGTACATGTATATCATTCATTATTTCCTAATAGAGGTATGTTTAAGGCAAGTACAGTTTATAGATTCGATGAAACGGAAACCAGCCTTATTTAGCCATACGTTAGAATAAACATTTACTGAATAATTTCAAATCAGTCAAATTCAAGTATTCCGTACATCGTATATGCAATAATCAACTAGAATGTAACTGGCATACATGTATTAGAGTCTGAAATAGTAATATTGATTATTTTTTTAAAATTTAAATTTAAACCTGTATCGCTGTATATAGCGTTAATTAATCATATTACTTGACTTGTGATGCACAGTGGGCCATTTAAGAATGTCCGATGTCAAATTTTACTGCAGGATTAACAGAGCGGGCGAAGTAGGCGTGTCCCCCCATTGAAGAAAAATTGTATGGGTGTAACACCTTTTTTGCTCCTTACCATTATGGTCATGTCGAATTGATGATCCATGTTTTACATGATTTGTATGAAATAACATTTCATTTAAACACCCAAATGTATTATAACACATGAGAATAAGAATGTAGTTAAAATATATATCAACGCAATTTGTACTGCCTTTTATTTCACCAATGATATACACTGTCGCTCATAAAGGTGGAATATTTTGTTTAATCCAATTTATGGAATTATTTCAAAATAATTTAAAAATTATAGATTTAGATAATAGTATACATTCTCAGATTTTATTGAATAATAGTTTGCCAATGTGTGTTTTGCGTGACTGCTAAAGCATGTATATGCTACTATGCTTATCAACTAGGGGACCTATGCCCTTAAGTCATAAATGACAGTAATGAGGATTAATGCCCCACAAAAGGGCACTAATATAGCCCATCGACAAGGTGTTGATCCTGGGCCTCACAGTTACGAGGCCATTGCTTTGTCACTGAACCATGACTGTACGCAGCGGGGGCTAGGGTAGGGGGCAGTTTCCATAAATAAAAAATAAAAAACAGAAAATGCAATAAATTTTCAACAATTTATTGCAGTCTACCCCGGTCCCCAACATAAAAAAAATCTTCTGTGTGCCCATTGCCTTGAGCCATAATGCATGGCAGTCCAGAAGATTTGTTTATGTCGGGGACCGGGGTAAAATGCAATAAATTATTGAAAATTTATTGCATTTTCTGTGTTTTTTTTTATTTATGGAAACTGCCCCCTACCCTAGCCCCCGCTCCGTACAGTCATGGTTCAGTGACAAAGCAATGGCCTCGTAACTGTGAGGCCCCAGGATCAACACCGTGTCGATGTGCTATATTAGTGCCCTTTTGTTGGGGCATTAATCCTCATTACTGTCATTTATGACTTAAGGGCATAGGTCCCCTAGTTGATAAGCATAGTAGCATATACATGCTTTAGCAGTCACGCAAAACACACATTGGCAAACTATTGACAATAGAATCTGAGAATGTACACTATTATCTAGATCTATTATTTTTAAATTATTTTGAAAATAATTCCATAAATTGGGATTTAAAAAAAAAAATCCACCTTTATGAGCGACAGTGTAGTTACATGTTATTCCTTTCCATTTACAAGTGTCACATTTCGTTTTTTCTATTTCTTTTATTTGAATCCCTTTGGAAAACATTTCGCTTTAGTTGAATGTTCCACTACGTTAACATCCGTACATGACTAAACGATTGAAAATGTTAATGAATATCAATAAAAACAGATAAAGCTAACAAATAAAGATGATTATTTGTTGGGCTTCGTAATGCAGTGGCAGATCAGATTGGTGACAATCAACAACAACGAAAAAGGGGGGAGGGGGTCATTATATTTCTCAGATGCCCTCGTACTCTTTAAAGTCCCTCTTCATACTGAATTATGTATAATACTTGTTCTGTTTTTTTTATCTTCTTAATCGTTTGATTAAAATGTCGTAGTTTTACAATGTTTTTTATTGCCCATTGACTCTTTTTTTTAATACACATTGTTTGAATTGATGTTGGAATTGGGAAATAAATGATTGTAATTTAATTGAAAGTGTTGGGAGTCATGAATTCGCCCAAAATGTGATGGCAACATTTCACTTAGATTATATCATAATGTGAAAAGGGACGTCATTTATGCAAAGATCCCCCACCCACAAAAACTGTTGTATTCTTTCATCAATATTGATGAAATTCTCTTTTACATCATGATACAATTTAGGTGAAATCTTTCCATCAAATTTTTGGGGCCCCAACACTTCAGAGGGGCTTCAATTATCTGACCAGCAACCAAAAGTACGTCTTTCCTTCGTAATTTAATGAGTCTATTTACTTTGAGTTTATTTCTTTGTAAGCGCTGTGGAGTTTTGTATTTAGCTTCTCTCATAGTGAGATGGAGAGAAAAGCAAGGCTTATGACATTTAAGTGCTGTTGTTGGTGGGGGGGGGGGGTAAATTGCATAATTACGGACCCATTCTTATTTTGTATAATTATGCCAGATAGGGTTTTGCCCCTACTCTCGATCCGCCATTAGTTATCCCGTGAAGTGATCATGTGGTGCTAGTAGATATCCTTGCTGACACAGAGCGTCTTGTAAACTCTGGAAAAGGAGCTGTTTAAATTCGATTATTATTATTATTATTATTGCTATTATTATCATTTTAATTATTATCAATATCATTATCCTCTGAGAAACAAATCTCCAGTGAAAAGGGTCTCAAGCTGTCGTGCAAACTATTACCTGATTAATTTAGTGAAAAACAGAATTACAGGCCCTTGGTGTATATCTTTCTATCACCAGTTTAACCTGGCTGCATTGATACAATGATATGCCTAATGTTCACATTTCCACAGCCCCACTTAGATATAGTTTTGAAAGAACTTATAGAAGCAGGCGCGGATCCAGGGGGGGGGGGGTCGAGCGGGCCTTGTTAAAAAAAAAGGGAGAGAGAGAGAGAAGGAAAAGAAGGGAAAGGGAAAGAGGAGAGAAAGGGAAAAAAGAAGAGGAAGAAAAAAAGAAAAGAGGGAAGAAGGAGATGGGGGGGGGGGGGACTTGCCTCCCATGCTGTTGCCTCCCCCCCCCCCCAATCAAAAAATAAAAGAGAAGGAAGGAAAGGGAAAAAAAAGAAAAGAGGAGATAAAGGGAAGGAAAAAAGAGGAAGAAGAAAATAAAAGAAGGGGGATATCAGTTGCAATTTTCCCGCCAACATTCCTTTTCACTCCTCTCTTTTTTGGGGGGACCACCTCACCTCCCCCCCCCCCCCCCCCCCAGCAAACCTAAAAGAGAGAGAGAAGGAAGGAAGGGAAAGGGAAAGAGGAGAGAAAGGGAAAAAAGAAAAAAGAGAATGAAGAAATGTAAGGGATATCAGTTGCAATTTTCCCGCCAACAAGGTGTAGATCAGGGGGGGGGGGGGGGGGGGGCTTTGGGGAAATAAAATTCAAACGTGGTTTATTTCTAATTCCATAACGGTGGTTAACAAATAATGCTGAAATGATATAATTTTCCGAGATTTTTCCTCACTTTTAAGTAAATTATACTTTTGTATGCGTTTGTTGGAAAATGACAAATTCCTAAATTCCTAAATTTTCCGAGATTTTTCCTCACTTTTAAGTAAATTATACTTTTGTATGCGTTTGTTGGAAAATGACAAATCCCAAAATTTACAGCCAGGCAAAATTTGCTTCTTGAGATGCCTACATGTCAGGGCCCGCGGAACGGCGGGGATTGGATCCTCGAGGCCCCCCCCCCCCCACTTTTTTTGAAAAATATATTAAAGAGAAATAGAAAGAAAAAGAGCAAGAAAGAAAAAATAGTTAACTGCCAGTGTCACATTATAATGAGGTATCAAAATATGCTCATCTGACCATGATTAAATGCCTAAAACCCCGAGGGCTCTGCCCCTGGATTCCACCTATGCTCATCTGACGGTAATTTAATGCCTAAAACCCCTGATTTCTGGGGGTTCTGCCCCTGGACCCCACGCCAAATATTGTCCTGCCAGTGTCACAAAATAATAAGGTATCAAAAAATGCTCATTGACCGTAATTAAACGCCTAAAACCTCTGAGCTTCCGGGGGCTCTGCCCCCAGGACCCAACCAAGAGCCCTAAGGCGGGCCACTTGATACTCATCTGACCATAATTTAGTGCCTAAAACCCTTAAACTTCCTGGGGCTCCGCCCCCTGAACCCCACGCCAATTAGTGACCTGCCAGTGTCACAATTAGGTATCAAAATAATGGTCATCTGACCGTAATTAAATGCCTAAAACCCCTGAGCTTCCGGGGCTTTGCCCCCTGGACCCCACTAGGGCCCTAAGGCGGACCCCTTAATGCTAATCTGACCGTAAATTATTGCCTTAAACCCCTGAGCTTCCAGGTCGGACAAGGTATCAACATATGCTCATCAGACCGCAGGCGCGTAGCCAGGGGGGGGGGGGGGGGGGGGGTGAGGTGGTCCCCCAAAAAAGAGAGGAGTGAAAAGGAAGAGGACGTAGGAAGAAAAGGGAGTAGACAAACAACATTTTTTAAATTCAGAGTCGAAAACGGTACAACGAATCGTCTTCTTTCTCTAATAATTTAATAAAACGTCAAAGCTTCCGCGCTTCGCGCAAGAAGGTGGGGGTGGAATTTAATTCAGACAAGGATTAAGGGTCAAGAACGGTACAACGAATCGTCTTCTTTCTCTAATGATTTAATGAAACGTAAAAGCTTCCGCGCTTCGCGTGGGAGGGGAGGGGGGAACTGAATTTAGACGAGGATTTAAAGTCATAACGGTACAACGAATCGTCTTCTTTCGCTAAAGATTTATTGAAACGTAAAAGCTTCCACGCGGGGGAAAATAAATTCAGACGAGGATTATTTTCGAGAGCGGTACAACAATCGTCTTCTTTCTCTAATAATATAATGAAACGTCGAAGCTTCGCGCGGGAGGGGGAAAACGTACAATTTAGACAAGGATTCAAATTTATAACGGTACAACGAATCTTCTTCTTTCGCTAATGTTTCATTAAAACGTAAAAGCTTCCGCGCTTCGCGCGGGAGGGGGAAAATAAATTCAGACGAGGATTATTTTCGTGAGCGGTACAACGAATCGTCTTCTTTTTCTAATAATTTAATGAAACGTCGAAGCTTCCGCGCTTCGCGTGGGAGGCGAGGGAACTGAATTTAGACAAGGATTAAGAGTCGAGAACGGTACAACGAATCGTCTTCTTTCTCTAATGATTTAATGAAACGTAAAAGCTTCCGCGCTTCGCGCGGGAGGGGGGAAACTGAAGTTAAACGAAGATTAAGAGTCGACAACGACACAACGAATCGTCTTCATTCTCTAATAATTTAATGAAACGTCGAAGCTTCCGCGCTTCGCGCGGGAGGGAAAGGAACTGAATTTAGACAAGGATTAAGATTCGAGAACGGTACAACGAATCGTCTTCTTTCTCTGATGATTTAGTGAAACGTAAAAGTTTCCGCGCTTCGCGCGGAAAGGTGGAAACTAAATTCAGACGAGGATTATTTTCGAGAGCGGTACAACGAATCGTCTTCTTTCTCTAATGATTTAATGAAACGTAAAAGCTTCCGCGCTTTTGCGTGGGAGGGGAGGGGGGAACTGAATTTAGACGAGGATTATTTTCGAGAGCGGTACAACGAATCGTCTTCTTTCTGTAAAAATGTAATGAAACGTCAAAGCTTCCGCGCTTCGCGCGGGAAGAGAGAGAACTGATTTAGGACAAGGATTAAGAGTCGAGAACGGTACAACGAATCGTCTTCTTTCTCTGATGATTTAATCAAACGTAAAAGTTTCGCGCGGGAGGGGGAAACTGAATTGAGACGAGGATTAAAAGTCATAACGGTACAACGAATCGTCTTCTTTCGCTAATGTGTTATTAAAACGTAAAAGCTTCCGCGCTTCGCGCGGGAGGGGGCAAATAAATTCAGACGAGTATAATTTTCGAGAGCGGTACAACGAATCGTCTTCTTTCTCTAATAATGTAATGAAACGTCGAAGCTTCCGCGCTTCGCGCGGGAGGGGAGGGAACTGAATTTAGACAAGGGTTAAGAGTCGAGAACGGTACAACGAATCGTCTTCTTTCTCTGATGATTTAATCAAACGTAAAAGTTTCGCGCGGGAGGGGGAAACTGAATTGAGACGAGGATTAAAAGTCATAACGGTACAACAAATCGTCTTCTTTCGCTAATAATGTAATGCAACGTCGAAGCTTCGCGCGGGAGGGGGAAAACGTTAAATTTAGACGAGGATTAAAGTCATAACGGTACAAACGAATCTTCTTCTTTCGCTAATGTTTTATTAAAACGTAAAAGCTTCCGCGCTTAGCGCGGGAGGGGGAAAATAAATTCAGACGAGGATTATTTTCGTGAGCGGTACAACGAATCGTCTTCTTTTTCTAATAATTTAATGAAACGTCGAAGCTTCCGCGCTTCGCGTGGGTGGGGAGGGAACTGAATTTAGACAAGGATTAAGAGTCGAGAACGGTACAACGAATCGTCTTCTTTCTCTGATGATTTAGTGAAACGTAAAAGTTTCCGCGCTTCGCGCGGAAAGGGGGAAACTAAATTCAGACGAGGATTATTTTCGAGAGCGGTACAACGAATCGTCTTCTTTCTCTAATGATTTAATGAAACGTAAAAGCTTCCGCGCTTCGCGTGGGAGGGGAGGGGGGAACTGAATTTAGACGAGGATTATTTTCGAGAGCGGTACAACGAATCGTCTTCTTTCTGTAATAATGTAATGAAACGTCTAAGCTTCCGCGCTTCGCGCGGGAGGAGAGGGAACTGAATTTAGACAAGAATTAAGAGTAGAGAACGGTACAACGAATCGTCTTCTTTCTCTGATGATTTAATGAAACGTAAAAGTTTCGCGCTTCGCGCGGGAGGGGAAAATAAATTCAGACGAGTATAATTTTCGAGAGCGGTACAAACGAATCGTCTTCTTTCTCTAATAATGTAATGAAACGTCGAAGCTTCCGCGCTTCGCGCGGGAGGGGAGGGAACTGAATTTAGACAAGGATTAAGAGTCGAGAACGGTACAACGAATCGTCTTCTTTCTCTGATGATTTAATCAAACGTAAAAGTTTCGCGCGGGAGGGGGAAACTGAATTGAGACGAGGATTCAAAGTCATAACGGTACAACAAATCGTCTTCTTCGCTAATGTTTTATTAAAAGGTAAAAGCTTCCGCGCTTCGCGCGGGAGGGGGAAAATAAATTCAGACGAGTATAATTTTCGAGAGCGGTACAACGAATCGTCTTCTTTTTCTAATAATGTAATGAAACGTCGAAGCTTCCCGCGCTTCGCGCGGGAGGGGAGGGAACTGAATTTAGACAAGGATTAAGAGTCGAGAACGGTACAACGAATCGTCTTCTTTCTCTGATGATTTAATCAAACGTAAAAGTTTCGCGCGGGAGGGGGAAACTGAATTGAGACGAGGATTAAAAGTCATAACGGTACAACGAATCGTCTTCTTTCGCTAATGTTTTATTAAAACGTAAAAGCTTCCGCGCTTCGCGCGGGAGGGGGAAAATAAATTCAGACGAGTATAATTTTCGAGAGCGGTACAAACGAATCGTCTTCTTTCTGTAATAATGTAATGAAACGTCAAAGCTTCCGCGCTTCGCGCGGGAGGAGAGGGAACTGAATTTAGACAAGAATTAAGAGTAGAGAACGGTACAAACGAATCGTCTTCTTTCTCTGATGATTTAATCAAACGTAAAAGTTTCGCGCGGGAGGGGGAAACTGAATTGAGACGAGGATTAAAAGTCATAACGGTACAACGAATCGTCTTCTTTCGCTAATGTTTTATTAAAACGTAAAAGCTTCCGCGCTTCGCGCGGGAGGGGGCAAATAAATTCAGACGAGTATAATTTTCGAGAGCGGTACAACGAATCGTCTTCTTTCTCTAATAATGTAATGAAACGTCGAAGCTTCCGCGCTTCGCGCGGGAGGGGAGGGAACTGAATTTAGACAAGGGTTAAGAGTCGAGAACGGTACAACGAATCGTCTTCTTTCTCTGATGATTTAATCAAACGTAAAAGTTTCGCGCGGGAGGGGGAAACTGAATTGAGACGAGGATTAAAAGTCATAACGGTACAACGAATCGTCCTTCTTTCGCTAATAATGTAATGCAACGTCGAAGCTTCGCGCGGGAGGGGGAAACTGAATTTAGACGAGGATTAAAAGTCATAACGGTACAACGAATCTTCTTCTTTCGCTAATGTTTTATTAAAACGTAAAAGCTTCCGCGCTTCGCGCGGGAGGGGGAAAACAAATTCAGACGAGGATTATTTTCGTGAGCGGTACAACGAATCGTCTTCTTTTTCTAATAATTTAATGAAACGTCGAAGCTTCCGCGCTTCGCGTGGTTGGGGAGGGAACTGAATTTAGACAAGGATTAAGAGTCGAGAACGGTACAAACGAATCGTCTTCTTTCTCTGATGATTTAGTGAAACGTAAAAGTTTCCGCGCTTCGCGCGGAAAGGGGAAACTAAATTCAGACGAGGATTATTTTCGAGAGCGGTACAACGAATCGTCTTCTTTCTCTAATGATTTAATGAAACGTAAAAGCTTCCGCGCTTCGCGTGGGAGGGGAGGGGGGAACTGAATTTAGACGAGGATTATTTTCGAGAGCGGTACAACGAATCGTCTTCTTTCTGTAATAATGTAATGAAACGTCAAAGCTTCCGCGCTTCGAGCGGGAGGAGAGGTAACTGAATTTAGACAAGAATTAAGAGTAGAGAACGGTACAACGAATCGTCTTCTTTCTCTGATGATTTAATGAAACGTAAAAGTTTCGCGCTTCGCGCGGGAGGGGGAAAATAAATTCAGACGAGTATAATTTTCGAGAGCGGTACAACGAATCGTCTTCTTTCTCTAATAATGTAATGAACGTCGAGCTTCCGCGCTTCGCGCGGGAGGGGAGGGAACTGAATTTAGACAAGGATTAAGAGTCGAGAACGGTACAACGAATCGTCTTCTTTCTCTGATGATTTAATCAAACGTAAAAGTTTCGCGCGGGAGGGGGAAACTGAATTGAGACGAGGATTCAAAGTCATAACGGTACAACAAATCGTCTTCTTTCGCTAATGTTTTATTAAAAGGTAAAAGCTTCCGCGCTTCGCGCGGGAGGGGGAAAATAAATTCAGACGAGTATAATTTTCGAGAGCGGTACAACGAATCGTCTTCTTTCTCTAATAATGTAATGAAACGTCGAAGCTTCCGCGCTTCGCGCGGGAGGGGAGGGAACTGAATTTAGACAAGGATTAAGAGTCGAGAACGGTACAACGAATCGTCTTCTTTCTCTGATGATTTAATCAAACGTAAAAGTTTCGCGCGGGAGGGGGAAACTGAATTGAGACGAGGATTAAAAGTCATAACGGTACAACGAATCGTCTTCTTTCGCTAATGTTTTATTAAAACGTAAAAGCTTCCGAACTTCGCGCGGGAGGGGAAAATAAATTCAGACGAGTATAATTTTCGAGAGCAGTACAACGAATCGTCTTCTTTCTGTAATAATGTAATGAAACGTCAAAGCTTCCGCGCTTCGCGCGGGAGGAGAGGGAACTGAATTTAGACAAGAATTAAGAGTAGAGAACGGTACAACGAATCGTCTTCTTTCTCTGATGATTTAATGAAACGTAAAAGTTTCGCGCTTCGCGCGGGAGGGGGAAAATAAATTCAGACGAGTATAATTTTCGAGAGCGGTACAACGAATCGTCTTCTTTCTCTAATGATTTAATGAAACGTAAAAGCTTCCGCGCTTCGCGTGGGAGGGGAGGGGGGAACTGAATTTAGACGAGGATTATTTTCGAGAGCGGTACAACGAATCGTCTTCTTTCCGTCATAATGTAATGAAACGTCAAAGCTTCCGCGCTTCGCGCAGGAAGAGAGGGAACTGAATTTAGACAAGGATTAAGAGTCGAGAACGGTACAACGAATCGTCTTCTTTCTTTGATGATTTAATGAAATGTAAAAGTTTCGCGCTTCGCGCGGGAGGGGGAAAATAAATTCAGACGAGTATAATTTTCGAGAGCGGTACAACGAATCGTCTTCTTTTTCTAATAATGTAATGAAACGTCGAAGCTTCCGCGCTTCGCGCGGGAGGGGAGGGAACTGAATTTAGACAAGGATTAAGAGTCGAGAACGGTACAACGAATCGTCTTCTTTCTCTGATGATTTAATCAAACGTAAAAGTTTCGCGCGGGAGGGGGAAACTGAATTGAGACGAGGATTAAAAGTCATAACGGTACAACGAATCGTCTTCTTTCGCTAATGTTTTATTAAAACGTAAAAGCTTCAAGGGGGAAAATAAATTCAGACGAGTATCATTTTCGAGAGCGGTATACCGAATCGTCTTCTTTCTCTAATAATGTAATGAAACGTCGAAGCTAAAAGGGGGAAAATAAATTCAGACGAGTATAATTTTCGAGAGCGGTACAACAAATCGTCTTCTTTCTCTAATAATGTAATGAAACGTCGAAGCTTCCGCGCTTCGCGCGGGAGGGGAGGGAACTGAATTTAGACAAGGATTAAGAGTCGAGAACGGTACAACGAATCGTCTTCTTTCTCTGATGATTAAATGAAACAAATAAGCTTCGAACGGGAGGGGAAAAACGTAAAATTTAGACGAAGATTAAAAGTCATAACGGTACAACGAATCGTCTTCTTTCGCTAATGTTTTATTAAAACGTAAAAGCTTCCGCGCTTCGCGCGGGAGGGGGCAAATAAATTCAGACGAGTATAATTTTCGAGAGCGGTACAACGAATCGTCTTCTTTCTCTAATAATGTAATGAAACGTCGAAGCTTCCGCGCTTCGCGCGGGAGGGGAGGGAACTGAATTTAGACAAGGGTTAAGAGTAGAGAACAGTACAACGAATCGTCTTCTTTCTCTGATGATTTAATGAAACGTAAAAGTTTCGCGCTTCGCGCGGGAGGGGGAAAATAAATTCAGACGAGTATAATTTTCGAGAGCGGTACAACGAATCGTCTTCTTTCTCTAATGATTTAATGAAACGTAAAAGCTTCCGCGCTTCGCGTGGGAGGGGAGGGGGGAACTGAATTTAGACGAGGATTATTTTCGAGAGCGGTACAACGAATCGTCTTCTTTCCGTCATAATGTAATGAAACGTCAAAGCTTCCGCGCTTCGCGCAGGAAGAGAGGGAACTGAATTTAGACAAGGATTAAGAGTCGAGAACGGTACAACGAATCGTCTTCTTTCTTTGATGATTTAATGAAATGTAAAAGTTTCGCGCTTCGCGCGGGAGGGGGCAAATAAATTCAGACGAGTATAATTTTCGAGAGCGGTACAACGAATCGTCTTCTTTTTCTAATAATGTAATGAAACGTCGAAGCTTCCGCGCTTCGCGCGGGAGGGGAGGGAACTGAATTTAGACAAGGATTAAGAGTCGAGAACGGTACAACGAATCGTCTTCTTTCTCTGATGATTTAATCAAACGTAAAAGTTTCGCGCGGGAGGGGGAAACTGAATTGAGACGAGGATTAAAAGTCATAACGGTACAACGAATCGTCTTCTTTCGCTAATGTTTTATTAAAACGTAAAAGCTTCAAGGGGGAAAATAAATTCAGACGAGTATCATTTTCGAGAGCGGTATACCGAATCATCTTCTTTCTCTAATAATGTAATGAAACGTCGAAGCTAAAAGGGGGAAAATAAATTCAGACGAGTATAATTTTCGAGAGCGGTACAACAAATCGTCTTCTTTCTCTAATAATGTAATGAAACGTCGAAGCTTCCGCGCTTCGCGCGGGAGGGGAGGGAACTGAATTTAGACAAGGATTAAGAGTCGAGAACGGTACAACGAATCGTCTTCTTTCTCTGATGATTAAATGAAACAAATAAGCTTCGAACGGGAGGGGAAAAACGTAAAATTTAGACGAAGATTAAAAGTCATAACGGTACAACGAATCGTCTTCTTTCGCTAATGTTTTATTAAAACGTAAAAGCTTCCGCGCTTCGCGCGGGAGGGGGCAAATAAATTCAGACGAGTATAATTTTCGAGAGCGGTACAACGAATCGTCTTCTTTCTCTAATAATGTAATGAAACGTCGAAGCTTCCGCGCTTCGCGCAGGAGGGGAGGGAACTGAATTTAGACAAGGGTTAAGAGTCGAGAACGGTACAACGAATCGTCTTCTTTCTCTGATGATTTAATCAAACGTAAAAGTTTCGCGCGAGAGGGGGAAACTGAATTGAGACGAGGATTAAAAGTCATAACGGTACAACGAATCGTCTTCTTTCGCTAATAATGTAATGCAACGTCGAAGCTTCGCGCGGGAGGGGCAAAACGTAAAATTTAGACGAGGATTAAAAGTCATAACGGTACAACGAATCTTCTTCTTTCGCTAATGTTTTATTAAAACGTAAAAGCTTCCGCACTTCGCGCGGGAGGGGGAAAATAAATTCAGACGAGGATTATTTTCGTGAGCGGTACAACGAATCGTCTTCTTTTTCTAATAATTTAATGAAACGTCGAAGCTTCCGCGCTTCGCGTGGTTGGGAAGGGAACTGAATTTAGACAAGGATTAAGAGTCGAGAACGGTACAACGAATCGTCTTCTTTCTCTAATGATTTAATGAAACGTAAAAGCTTCTGCGCTTCGCGCGGGAGGGGGGAAACTGAAGTTAGACGAAGATTAAGAGTCGATAATGACACAACGAATCGTCTTCATTCTCTAATAATTTAATGAAACGTCGAAGCTTCCGCGCTTCGCGCGGGAGGGAAAGGAACTGAATTTAGACAAGGATTAAGATTCGAGAACGGTACAACGAATCGTCTTCTTTCTCTGATGATTTAGTGAAACGTAAAAGTTTCCGCGCTTCGCGCGGAAAGGGGGAAACTAAATTCAGACGAGGATTATTTTCGAGAGCGGTACAACGAATCGTCTTCTTTCTCTAATGATTTAATGAAACGTAAAAGCTTCCGCGCTTCGCGTGGGAGGGGAGGGGGGAACTGAATTTAAACGAGGATTATTTTCGAGAGCGGTACAACGAATCGTCTTCTTTCTGTAATAATGTAATGAAACGTCAAAGCTTCCGCGCTTCGCGCGGGAGGAGAGGGAACTGAATTTAGACAAGAATTAAGAGTAGAGAACGGTACAACGAATCGTCTTCTTTCTCTGATGATTTAATGAAACGTAAAAGTTTCGCGCTTCGCGCGGGAGGGGGAAAATAAATTCAGACGAGTATAATTTTCGAGAGCGGTACAACGAATCGTCTTCTTTCTCTAATAATGTAATGAAACGTCGAAGCTTCCGCGCTTCGCGCGGGAGGGGAGGGAACTGAATTTAGACAAGGATTAAGAGTCGAGAACGGTACAACGAATCGTCTTCTTTCTCTGATGATTTAATCAAACGTAAAAGTTTCGTGTGGGAGGGGGAAACTGAATTGAGACGAGGATTCAAAGTCATAACGGTACAACAAATCGTCTTCTTTCGCTAATGTTTTATTAAAAGGTAAAAGCTTCCGCGCTTCGAGCGGGAGGGGGAAAATAAATTCAGACGAGTATAATTTTCGAGAGCGGTACAACGAATCGTCTTTTTTCTCTAATAATGTAATGAAACGTCGAAGCTTCCGCGCTTCGCGCGGGAGGGGAGCGAACTGAATTTAGACGAGGATTATTTTCGAGAGCGGTACAACGAATCGTCTTCTTTCCGTCATAATGTAATGAAACGTCAAAGCTTCCGCGCTTCGCGCAGGAAGAGAGGGAACTGAATTTAGACAAGGATTAAGAGTCGAGAACGGTACAACGAATCGTCTTCTTTCTTTGATGATTTAATGAAATGTAAAAGTTTCGCGCTTCGCGCGGGAGGGGGAAAATAAATTCAGACGAGTATAATTTTCGAGAGCGGTACAACGAATCGTCTTCTTTTTCTAATAATGTAATGAAACGTCGAAGCTTCCGCGCTTCGCGCGGGAGGGGAGGGAACTGAATTTAGACAAGGATTAAGAGTCGAGAACGGTACAACGAATCGTCTTCTTTCTCTGATGATTTAATCAAACGTAAAAGTTTCGCGCGGGAGGGGGAAACTGAATTGAGACGAGGATTAAAAGTCATAACGGTACAACGAATCGTCTTCTTTCGCTAATGTTTTATTAAAACGTAAAAGCTTCAAGGGGGAAAATAAATTCAGACGAGTATCATTTTCGAGAGCGGTATACCGAATCGTCTTCTTTCTCTAATAATGTAATGAAACGTCGAAGCTAAAAGGGGGAAAATAAATTCAGACGAGTATAATTTTCGAGAGCGGTACAACAAATCGTCTTCTTTCTCTAATAATGTAATGAAACGTCGAAGCTTCCGCGCTTCGCGCGGGAGGGGAGGGAACTGAATTTAGACAAGGATTAAGAGTCGAGAACGGTACAACGAATCGTCTTCTTTCTCTGATGATTAAATGAAACAAATAAGCTTCGAACGGGAGGGGAAAAACGTAAAATTTAGACGAAGATTAAAAGTCATAACGGTACAACGAATCGTCTTCTTTCGCTAATGTTTTATTAAAACGTAAAAGCTTCCGCGCTTCGCGCGGGAGGGGGCAAATAAATTCAGACGAGTATAATTTTCGAGAGCGGTACAACGAATCGTCTTCTTTCTCTAATAATGTAATGAAACGTCGAAGCTTCCGCGCTTCGCGCGGGAGGGGAGGGAACTGAATTTAGACAAGGGTTAAGAGTAGAGAACAGTACAACGAATCGTCTTCTTTCTCTGATGATTTAATGAAACGTAAAAGTTTCGCGCTTCGCGCGGGAGGGGGAAAATAAATTCAGACGAGTATAATTTTCGAGAGCGGTACAACGAATCGTCTTCTTTCTCTAATGATTTAATGAAACGTAAAAGCTTCCGCGCTTCGCGTGGGAGGGGAGGGGGGAACTGAATTTAGACGAGGATTATTTTCGAGAGCGGTACAACGAATCGTCTTCTTTCCGTCATAATGTAATGAAACGTCAAAGCTTCCGCGCTTCGCGCAGGAAGAGAGGGAACTGAATTTAGACAAGGATTAAGAGTCGAGAACGGTACAACGAATCGTCTTCTTTCTTTGATGATTTAATGAAATGTAAAAGTTTCGCGCTTCGCGCGGGAGGGGGCAAATAAATTCAGACGAGTATAATTTTCGAGAGCGGTACAACGAATCGTCTTCTTTTTCTAATAATGTAATGAAACGTCGAAGCTTCCGCGCTTCGCGCGGGAGGGGAGGGAACTGAATTTAGACAAGGATTAAGAGTCGAGAACGGTACAACGAATCGTCTTCTTTCTCTGATGATTTAATCAAACGTAAAAGTTTCGCGCGGGAGGGGGAAACTGAATTGAGACGAGGATTAAAAGTCATAACGGTACAACGAATCGTCTTCTTTCGCTAATGTTTTATTAAAACGTAAAAGCTTCAAGGGGGAAAATAAATTCAGACGAGTATCATTTTCGAGAGCGGTATACCGAATCGTCTTCTTTCTCTAATAATGTAATGAAACGTCGAAGCTAAAAGGGGGAAAATAAATTCAGACGAGTATAATTTTCGAGAGCGGTACAACAAATCGTCTTCTTTCTCTAATAATGTAATGAAACGTCGAAGCTTCCGCGCTTCGCGCGGGAGGGGAGGGAACTGAATTTAGACAAGGATTAAGAGTCGAGAACGGTACAACGAATCGTCTTCTTTCTCTGATGATTAAATGAAACAAATAAGCTTCGAACGGGAGGGGAAAAACGTAAAATTTAGACGAAGATTAAAAGTCATAACGGTACAACGAATCGTCTTCTTTCGCTAATGTTTTATTAAAACGTAAAAGCTTCCGCGCTTCGCGCGGGAGGGGGCAAATAAATTCAGACGAGTATAATTTTCGAGAGCGGTACAACGAATCGTCTTCTTTCTCTAATAATGTAATGAAACGTCGAAGCTTCCGCGCTTCGCGCAGGAGGGGAGGGAACTGAATTTAGACAAGGGTTAAGAGTCGAGAACGGTACAACGAATCGTCTTCTTTCTCTGATGATTTAATCAAACGTAAAAGTTTCGCGCGAGAGGGGGAAACTGAATTGAGACGAGGATTAAAAGTCATAACGGTACAACGAATCGTCTTCTTTCGCTAATAATGTAATGCAACGTCGAAGCTTCGCGCGGGAGGGGCAAAACGTAAAATTTAGACGAGGATTAAAAGTCATAACGGTACAACGAATCTTCTTCTTTCGCTAATGTTTTATTAAAACGTAAAAGCTTCCGCACTTCGCGCGGGAGGGGGAAAATAAATTCAGACGAGGATTATTTTCGTGAGCGGTACAACGAATCGTCTTCTTTTTTCTAATAATTTAATGAAACGTCGAAGCTTCCGCGCTTCGCGTGGTTGGGAAGGGAACTGAATTTAGACAAGGATTAAGAGTCGAGAACGGTACAACGAATCGTCTTCTTTCTCTAATGATTTAATGAAACGTAAAAGCTTCTGCGCTTCGCGCGGGAGGGGGGAAACTGAAGTTAGACGAAGATTAAGAGTCGATAATGACACAACGAATCGTCTTCATTCTCTAATAATTTAATGAAACGTCGAAGCTTCCGCGCTTCGCGCGGGAGGGAAAGGAACTGAATTTAGACAAGGATTAAGATTCGAGAACGGTACAACGAATCGTCTTCTTTCTCTGATGATTTAGTGAAACGTAAAAGTTTCCGCGCTTCGCGCGGAAAGGGGGAAACTAAATTCAGACGAGGATTATTTTCGAGAGCGGTACAACGAATCGTCTTCTTTCTCTAATGATTTAATGAAACGTAAAAGCTTCCGCGCTTCGCGTGGGAGGGGAGGGGGGAACTGAATTTAAACGAGGATTATTTTCGAGAGCGGTACAACGAATCGTCTTCTTTCTGTAATAATGTAATGAAACGTCAAAGCTTCCGCGCTTCGCGCGGGAGGAGAGGGAACTGAATTTAGACAAGAATTAAGAGTAGAGAACGGTACAACGAATCGTCTTCTTTCTCTGATGATTTAATGAAACGTAAAAGTTTCGCGCTTCGCGCGGGAGGGGGAAAATAAATTCAGACGAGTATAATTTTCGAGAGCGGTACAACGAATCGTCTTCTTTCTCTAATAATGTAATGAAACGTCGAAGCTTCCGCGCTTCGCGCGGGAGAGGAGGGAACTGAATTTAGACAAGGATTAAGAGTCGAGAACGGTACAACGAATCGTCTTCTTTCTCTGATGATTTAATCAAACGTAAAAGTTTCGTGTGGGAGGGGGAAACTGAATTGAGACGAGGATTCAAAGTCATAACGGTACAACAAATCGTCTTCTTTCGCTAATGTTTTATTAAAAGGTAAAAGCTTCCGCGCTTCGAGCGGGAGGGGGAAAATAAATTCAGACGAGTATAATTTTCGAGAGCGGTACAACGAATCGTCTTTTTTCTCTAATAATGTAATGAAACGTCGAAGCTTCCGCGCTTCGCGCGGGAGGGGAGCGAACTGAATTTAGACAAGGATTAAGAGTCGAGAACGGTACAACGAATCGTCTTCTTTCTCTGATGATTTAATCAAACGTAAAAGTTTCGCGCGGGAGGGGGAAACTGAATTGAGACGAGGATTAAAAGTCATAACGGTACAACGAATCGTCTTCTTTCGCTAATGTTTTATTAAAACGTAAAAGCTTCCGCCATTCGCGCGGGAGGGGGAAAATAAATTCAGACGAGTATAATTTTCGAGAGCGGTACAACGAATCGTCTTCTTTCTCTAATAATGTAATGAAACGTCGAAGCTTCCGCGCTTCGCGCGGGAGGGGAGGGAACTGAATTTAGAGAAGGATTAAGAGTCGAGAACGGTACAACGAATCGTCTTCTTTCTCTGATGATTTAATCAAACGTAAAAGTTTCGCGCGGGAGTGGGAAACTGAATTGAGACGAGGATCAAAAGTCATAACGGTACAACGAATCGTCTTCTTTCGCTAATGTTTTATTAACTCTTACACTGCCGTGAGACTGCTAGCGCGCTATTGTTATAGTGCCATGTGCACGCGAGCGTGCTATCGATTGAAAGCCACGTTCATGCTAGCAAGCCACCGCTACGGTGCTTCGTGCGCGCTAGCAAGCAGATGTAATAACAGTTATTGTTCATGCCCATTGCACCGTGCTGAGTGCTTTTGCAGCGCTATTGAAAGTACCGTCGCGTGCATCAGATTATCGGCTTTGGATTACGCGTCTTTGTATACAACAGTCAGATTGGATTTTCTCGAGTAATTTAGAGATTTGTTTTTGATATCATATATCATCATTATGCCTCCCCATCGCATTGGATTGGTTCGACAACTCACTGATATTGCTTATTTACTACAGCAAAATTACAAATTCATGAAATGATATTGGTATCAATGGAAAAAGGGTGACATTTCCTACAACTCTCATGTACAATGTTTGTTTATACAACATACGAATGAGAAGTTATAGTGGATCAAACATAGTAAAGATTTTAAAAACACGCACTTGAACCAACCCTAAAATTAACTTGGCACGCAGGGGCTTTGTTGCTGGCACAATAGAGATTAGCACTGTGGCACTGGGTGCATTGTATGGGTGGCAGCTTAAGAGTTAAAACGTAAAAGCTTCAAGGGGGAAAATAAATTCAGACGAGTATCATTTTCCAGAGCGGTATACCGAATCGTCTTCTTTCTCTAATAATGTTATGGAACGTCGAAGCTAAAAGGGGGAAAATAAAATCAGACGAGTATAATTTTCGAGAGCGGTACAACGAATCGTCTTCTTTCTCTAATAATGTAATGAAACGTCGAAGCTTCCGCGCTTCGCGCGGGAGGGGAGGGAACTGAATTAAGACAAGGATTAAGAGTCGAGAACGGTACAACGAATCGTCTTCTTTCTCTGATGATTAAATGAAACGTAAAAGCTTCGCGCGGGAGGGGGAAAACGTAAAATTTAGACGAGGATTAAAAGTCATAACGGTACAACGAATCTTCTTCTTTCGCTAATGTTTTATTAAAACGTAAAAGCTTCCGCGTTTCGCGCGGGAGGGGGAAATAAATTCAGACGAGGATTATTTTCGTGAGCGGTACAACGAATCGTCTTCTTTTTCTAATAATTTAATGAAACGTCGAAGCTTCCGCGCTTCGCGAGGGAGGGAAAGAAACTGAATTTAGACAAGGATTAAGATTCGAGAACGGTACAACGAATCGTCTTCTTTCTCTGATGATTTAGTGAAACGTAAAAGTTTCCGCGCTTCGCGCGGAAAGGGGGAAACAAAATTCAGACGAGGAATAATTTCGAGAGCGGTACAACGAATCGTCTTCTTTCTCTAATGATTTAATGAAACGTAAAAGCTTCCGCGCTTCGCGTGGGAGGGGAGGGGGGAACTGAATTTAGACGAGGATTATTTTCGAGAGCGGTACAACGAATCGTCTTCTTTCCGTCATAATGTAATGAAACGTCAAAGCTTCCGCGCTTCGCGCGGGAGGAGAGGGAACTGAATTTAGACAAGGATTAAGAGTCGAGAACGGTACAACGAATCGTCTTCTTTCTCTGATGATTTAATGAAACGTTAAAGTTTCGCGCTTCGCGCGGGAGGGGGAAAATAAATTCAGACGAGTATAATTTTCGAGAGCGGTACAACGAATCGTCTTCTTTCTCTAATAATGTAATGAAACGTCGAAGCTTCCGCGCTTCGCGCGGGAGGGGAGGGAACTGAATTTAGACAAGGATTAAGAGTCGAGAACGGTACAACGAATCGTCTTCTTTCTCTGATGATTAAATGAAACGTAAAAGCTTCGCGCGGGAGGGGGAAAACGTAAAATTTAGACGAGGATTAAAAGTCATAACGGTACAACGAATCGTCTTCTTTCGCTAATGTTTTATTAAAACGTAAAAGCTTCAAGGGGGAAAATAAATTCAGACGAGTATCATTTTCGAGAGCGGTATACCGAATCGTCTTCTTTCTCTAATAATGTAATAAAACGTCGAAGCTAAAAGGGGGAAAATAAATTCAGACGAGTATAATTTTCGAGAGCGGTACAACGAATCGTCTTCTTTCTCTAATAATGTAATGAAACGTCGAAGCTTCCGCGCTTCGCGCGGGAGGGGAGGGAACTGAATTTAGACAAGGATTAAGAGTCGAGAACGGTTCAACGAATCGTCTTCTTTCTCTGATGATTAAATGAAACATAAAAGCTTCGAACGGGAGGGGAAAAACGTAAAATTTAGACGAGGATTAAAAGTCATAACTGTACAACGAATCTTCTTCTTTTGCTAATGTTTTATTAAAACGTAAAAGCTTCCGCGTTTCGCGCGGGAGGGGGAAATAAATTCAGACGAGGATTATTTTCGTGAGCGGTACAACGAATCGTCTTTTTTTTCTAATAATTTAATGAAACGTCGAAGCTTCCGCGCTTCGCGTGGGAGGGGAGGGAAATGAATTTAGACAAGGATTAAGAGTCGAGAACGGTACAACGAATCGTCTTCTTTCTGTAATAATGTAATGAAACGTCAAAGCTTTCGCGCTTCGCGCGGGAGGAGAGGGAACTGAATTTAGACAAGAATTAAGAGTCGAGAACGGTACAACGAATCGTCTTCTTTCTCTGATGATTTAGGCGAGGCGTCA
Source organism: Strongylocentrotus droebachiensis (assembly GCA_035222895.1). NCBI lineage: Eukaryota > Metazoa > Echinodermata > Echinoidea > Camarodonta > Strongylocentrotidae > Strongylocentrotus > Strongylocentrotus droebachiensis. Next base: position 20,798 of record JAVYIG010007481.1, read on the forward strand.
AAAATATCGATACCAGCAGGCTGCCGCCTCACGTATTGGCGCATCGAGGCTGCAAATACGGCCGAAGCCTGGCTGGGGCAATTATTTTTCTTTTATTAGCCCAGCCGGCTTGCGCCAGGCTGGGATCTGAGGTTCGGTTTCCATTCGAAAGGCGGCAGCCGGCGCCTGCTTTTGAACGCCATTTCCTACCGCCAGCGGTAGCCGGCTGAGCTAATTTAAAAAATGCAGCCAGGACGCACAAGTGCAGTTAGCTGCCGCTGGCTGGTATATTTATTTTTGACGCCTCGCCTTAATGAAACGTAAAAGTTTCGCGCTTCGCGCGGGAGGGGGGAAATAAATTCAAACGAGTATAATTTTCGAGAGCGGTACAACGAATCGTCTTCTTTCTCTAATAATATAATGAAACGTCGAAGCTTCCGCGCTTCGCGCGGGAGGGGAGGGAACTAAATTTAGACAATGATTAAGAGTCGAGAACGGTACAACGAATCGTCTTCTTTCTCTGATGATTTAATCAAACGTAAAAGTTTCGCGCGGGAGGGGGAAACTGAATTGAGACGAGGATTAAAAGTCATAACGGTACAACGAATCGTCTTCTTTCGCTAATGTTTTATTAAAACGTAAAAGCTTCCGCGCTTCGCGCGGAAGGGGGAAAATAAATTCAGACGAGTATAATTTTCGAGAGCGGTAAAACGAATCGTCTTCTTTCTCTAATAATGTAATGAAACGTCGAAGCTTTCGCGCTTTGCGCGGGAGGGGAGGGAACTGAATTTAGACAAGGATTAAGAGTCGAGAACGGTACAACGAATCGTCTTCTTTCTCTGATGATTTAATCAAACGTAAAAGTTTCGCGCGGGAGGGGGAAACTGAATTGAGACGAGGATCAAAAGTCATAACTGTACAACGAATCTTCTTCTTTCGCTAATGTTTTATTAAAACGTAAAAGCTTCCGCGTTTCGCGCGGGAGGGGGAAATAAATTCAGACGAGGATTATTTTCGTGAGCGGTACAACGAATCGTTTTCTTTTTCTAATAATTTAATGAAACGTCGAAGCTTCCGCGCTTCGCGCGGGAGGGAAAGGAACTGAATTTAGACAAGGATTAAGATTCGAGAACGGTACAACGAATCGTCTTCTTTCTCTGATGATTTAGTGAAACGTAAAAGTTTCCGCGCTTCGCGCGGAAAGGGGGAAACTAAATTCAGACGAGGATTATTTTCGAGAGCGGTACAACGAATCGTGTTCTTTCTCTAATGATTTAATGAAACGTAAAAGCTTCCGCGCTTCGCGTGGGAGGGGAGGGGGGAACTGAATTTAGACGAGGATTATTTTCGAGAGCGGTACAACGAATCGTCTTCTTTCTGTAATAATGTAATGAAACGTCAAAGCTTCCGCGCTTCGCGCGGGAGGAGAGGGAACTGAATTTAGACAAGAATTAAGAGTAGAGAACGGTACAACGAATCGTCTTCTTTCTCTGATGATTTAATGAAACGTAAAAGTTTCGCGCTTCGCGCGGGAGGGGGAAAATAAATTCAGACGAGTATAATTTTCGAGAGCGGTACAACGAATCGTCTTCTTTCTCTAATAATGTAATGAAACGTCGAAGCTTCCGCGCTTCGCGCGGGAGGGGAGGGAACTGAATTTAGACAAGGATTAAGAGTCGAGAACGGTACAACGAATCGTCTTCTTTCTCTGATGATTTAATCAAACGTAAAAGTTTTGCGCGGGAGGGGGAAACTGAATTGAGACGAGGATTCAAAGTCATAACGGTACAACAAATCGTCTTCTTTCGCTAATGTTTTATTAAAAGGTAAAAGCTTCCGCGCTTCGCGCGGGAGGGGGAAAATAAATTCAGACGAGTATAATTTTCGAGAGCGGTACAACGAATCGTCTTCTTTCTCTAATAATGTAATGAAACGTCGAAGCTTCCGCGCTTCGCGCGGGAGGGGAGCGAACTGAATTTAGACAAGGATTAAGAGTCGAGAACGGTACAACGAATCGTCTTCTTTCTCTGATGATTTAATCAAACGTAAAAGTTTCGCGCGGGAGGGGGAAACTGAATTGAGACGAGGATTAAAAGTCATAACGGTACAACGAATCGTCTTCTTTCGCTAATGTTTTATTAAAACGTAAAAGCTTCCGCCATTCGCACGGGAGGGGGAAAATAAATTCAGACGAGTATAATTTTCGAGAGCGGTACAACGAATCGTCTTCTTTCTCTAATAATGTAATGAAACGTCGAAGCTTCCGCGCTTCGCGCGGGAGGGGAGGGAACTGAATTTAGAGAAGGATTAAGAGTCGAGAACGGTACAACGAATCGTCTTCTTTCTCTGATGATTTAATCAAACGTAAAAGTTTCGCGCAGGAGTGGGAAACTGAATTGAGACGAGGATCAAAAGTCATAACGGTACAACGAATCGTCTTCTTTCGCTAATGTTTTATTAAAACGTAAAAGCTTCAAGGGGGAAAATAAATTCAGACGAGTATCATTTTCCAGAGCGGTATACCGAATCGTCTTCTTTCTCTAATAATGTTATGGAACGTCGAAGCTAAAAGGGGGAAAATAAAATCAGACGAGTATAATTTTCGAGAGCGGTACAACGAATCGTCTTCTTTCTCTAATAATGTAATGAAACGTCGAAGCTTCCGCGCTTCGCGCGGGAGGGGAGGGAACTGAATTAAGACAAGGATTAAGAGTCGAGAACGGTACAACGAATCGTCTTCTTTCTCTGATGATTAAATGAAACGTAAAAGCTTCGCGCGGGAGGGGGAAAACGTAAAATTTAGACGAGGATTAAAAGTCATAACGGTACAACGAATCTTCTTCTTTCGCTAATGTTTTATTAAAACGTAAAAGCTTCCGCGTTTCGCGCGGGAGGGGGAAATAAATTCAGACGAGGATTATTTTCGTGAGCGGTACAACGAATCGTCTTCTTTTTCTAATAATTTAATGAAACGTCGAAGCTTCCGCGCTTCGCGAGGGAGGGAAAGAAACTGAATTTAGACAAGGATTAAGATTCGAGAACGGTACAACGAATCGTCTTCTTTCTCTGATGATTTAGTGAAACGTAAAAGTTTCCGCGCTTCGCGCGGAAAGGGGGAAACTAAATTCAGACGAGGAATATTTTCGAGAGCGGTACAACGAATCGTCTTCTTTCTCTAATGATTTAATGAAACGTAAAAGCTTCCGCGCTTCGCGTGGGAGGGGAGGGGGGAACTGAATTTAGACGAGGATTATTTTCGAGAGCGGTACAACGAATCGTCTTCTTTCCGTCATAATGTAATGAAACGTCAAAGCTTCCGCGCTTCGCGCGGGAGGAGAGGGAACTGAATTTAGACAAGGATTAAGAGTCGAGAACGGTACAACGAATCGTCTTCTTTCTCTGATGATTTAATGAAACGTAAAAGTTTCGCGCTTCGCGCGGGAGGGGGAAAATAAATTCAGACGAGTATAATTTTCGAGAGCGGTACAACGAATCGTCTTCTTTCTCTAATAATGTAATGAAACGTCGAAGCTTCCGCGCTTCGCGCGGGAGGGGAGGGAACTGAATTTAGACAAGGATTAAGAGTCGAGAACGGTACAACGAATCGTCTTCTTTCTCTGATGATTAATGAAACGTAAAAGCTTCGCGCGGGAGGGGGAAAACGTAAAATTTAGACGAGGATTAAAAGTCATAACGGTACAACGAATCGTCTTCTTTCGCTAATGTTTTATTAAAACGTAAAAGCTTCAAGGGGGAAAATAAATTCAGACGAGTATCATTTTCGAGAGCGGTATACCGAATCGTCTTCTTTCTCTAATAATGTAATAAAACGTCGAAGCTAAAAGGGGGAAAATAAATTCAGACGAGTATAATTTTCGAGAGCGGTACAACGAATCGTCTTCTTTCTCTAATAATGTAATGAAACGTCGAAGCTTCCGCGCTTCGCGCGGGAGGGGAGGGAACTGAATTTAGACAAGGATTAAGAGTCGAGAACGGTACAACGAATCGTCTTCTTTCTCTGATGATTAAATGAAACATAAAAGCTTCGAACGGGAGGGGAAAAACGTAAAATTTAGACGAGGATTAAAAGTCATAACTGTACAACGAATCTTCTTCTTTCGCTAATGTTTTATTAAAACGTAAAAGCTTCCGCGTTTCGCGCGGGAGGGGGAAATAAATTCAGACGAGGATTATTTTCGTGAGCGGTACAACGAATCGTCTTCTTTTTCTAATAATTTAATGAAACGTCGAAGCTTCCGCGCTTCGCGTGGGAGGGGAGGGAACTGAATTTAGACAAGGATTAAGAGTCGAGAACGGTACAACGAATCGTCTTCTTTCTGTAATAATGTAATGAAACGTCAAAGCTTTCGCGCTTCGCGCGGGAGGAGAGGGAACTGAATTTAGACAAGAATTAAGAGTCGAGAACGGTACAACGAATCGTCTTCTTTCTCTGATGATTTAATGAAACGTAAAAGTTTCGCGCTTCGCGCGGGAGGGGGGAAATAAATTCAGAAGAGTATAATTTTCGAGAGCGGTACAACGAATCGTCTTCTTTCTCTAATAATATAATGAAACGTCGAAGCTTCCGCGCTTCGCGCGGGAGGGGAGGGAACTAAATTTAGACAATGATTAAGAGTCGAGAACGGTACAACGAATCGTCTTCTTTCTCTGATGATTTAATCAAACGTAAAAGTTTCGCGCGGGAGGGGGAAACTGAATTGAGACGAGGATTAAAAGTCATAACGGTACAACGAATCGTCTTCTTTCGCTAATGTTTTATTAAAACGTAAAAGCTTCCGCGCTTCGCGCGGAAGGGGGAAAATAAATTCAGACGAGTATAATTTTCGAGAGCGGTAAAACGAATCGTCTTCTTTCTCTAATAATGTAATGAAACGTCGAAGCTTTCGCGCTTTGCGCGGGAGGGGAGGGAACTGAATTTAGACAAGGATTAAGAGTCGAGAACGGTACAACGAATCGTCTTCTTTCTCTGATGATTTAATCAAACGTAAAAGTTTCGCGCGGGAGGGGGAAACTGAATTGAGACGAGGATCAAAAGTCATAACTGTACAACGAATCTTCTTCTTTCGCTAATGTTTTATTAAAACGTAAAAGCTTCCGCGTTTCGCGCGGGAGGGGGAAATAAATTCAGACGAGGATTATTTTCGTGAGCGGTACAACGAATCGTCTTCTTTTTCTAATAATTTAATGAAACGTCGAAGCTTCCGCGCTTCGCGCGGGAGGGAAAGAAACAGAATTTAGACAAGGATTAAGATTCGAGAACGGTACAACGAATCGTCTTCTTTCTCTAATGATTTAATGAAACGTAAAAGCTTCCGCGCTTCGCGTGGGAGGGGAGGGGGGAACTGAATTTAGACGAGGATTAAAAGTCATAACGGTACAACGAATCGTCTTCTTTCGCTAATGTTTTATTAAAACGTAAAAGCTTCAAGGGGGAAAATAAATTCAGACGAGTATCATTTTCGAGAGCGGTATACCGAATCGTCTTCTTTCTCTAATAATGTAATGAAACTTCGAAGCTAAAAGGGGGAAAATAAATTCAGACGAGTATAATTTTCGAGAGCGGTACAACGAATCGTCTTCTTTCTCTAATAATGTAATGAAACGTCGAAGCTTCCGCGCTTTGCGCGGGAGGGGAGGGAACTGAATTTAGACAAGGATTAAGAGTCGAGAACGGTACAACGAATCGTCTTCTTTCTCTGATGATTAAATGAAACGTAAAAGCTTCGCGCGGGAGGGGGAAAACGTAAAATTTAGACGAGGATTAAAAGTCATAACGGTACAACGAATCTTCTTCTTTCGCTAATGTTTTATTAAAACGCAAAAGCTTCCGCGTTTCGCGCAGGAGGGGAAAATAAATTCAGACGAGGATTATTTTCGTGAGCGGTACAACGAATCGTCTTCTTTTTCGAATAATGTAATGAAACGTCGAAGCTTTCGCGCTTCGCGCGGGAGGGGAGGGAACTGAATTTAGACAAGGATTAAGAGTCGAGAACGGTACAACGAATCGTCTTCTTTCTCTGATGATTAAATGAAACGTAAAAGCTTCGCGCGGGAGGGGGAAAACGTAAAATTTAGACGAGGATTAAAAGTCATAACGGTACAACGAATCTTCTTCTTTCGCTAATGTTTTATTAAAACGTAAAAGCTTCAGCGTTTCGCGCGGGAGGGGGAAATAAATTCAGACGAGGATTATTTTCGTGAGCGGTACAACGAATCGTCTTCTTTTTCTAATAATTTAATGAAACGTCGAAGCTTCCGCGCTTCGCGCGGGAGGGAAAGAAACTGAATTTAGACAAGGATTAAGATTCGAGAACGGTACAACGAATCGTCTTCTTTCTCTGATGATTTAGTGAAACGTAAAAGTTTCCGCGCTTCGCGCGGAAAGGGGGAAACTAAATTTAGACGAGGAATATTTTCGAGAGCGGTACAACGAATCGTCTTCTTTCTCTAATGATTTAATGAAACGTAAAAGCTTCCGCACTTCGCGTGGGAGGGGAGGGGGGAACTGAATTTAGACGATGATTATTTTCGAGAGCGGTACAACGAATCGTCTTCTTTCCGTCATAATGTAATGAAACGTCAAAGCTTCCGCGCTTCTTGCGGGAAGAGAGGGAACTGAATTTAGACAAGGATTAAGAGTCGATAACGGTACAACGAATCGTCTTCTTTCTCTGATGATTTAATGAAACGTAAAAGTTTCGCGCTTCGCGCGGGAGGGGGAAAATAAATTCAGACGAGTATAATTTTCGAGAGCGGAACAACGAATCGTCTTCTTTCTCTAATAATGTAATGAAACGTCGAAGCTTCCGCGCTTCGCGCGGGAGGGGAGGGAACTGAATTTAGACAATGATTAAGAGTCGAGAACGGTACAACGAATCGTCTTCTTTCTCTGATGATTTAATCAAACGTAAAAGTTTCGCGCGGGAGGGGGAAACTGAATTGAGACGAGGATTAAAAGTCATAACGGTACAACGAATCGTCTTCTTTCGCTAATGTTTTATTAAAACGTAAAAGCTTCAAGGGGGAAAATAAATTCAGACGAGTATCATTTTCGAGAGCGGTATACCGAATCGTCTTCTTTCTCTAATAATGTAATGAAACGTCGAAGCTAAAAGGGGGAAAATAAATTCAGACGAGTATAATTTTCGAGAGCGGTATAACGAATCGTCTTCTTTCTCTAATAATGTAATGAAACGTCGAAGCTTCCGCGCTTCGCGCAGGAGGGGAGGGAACTGAATTTAGACAATGATTAAGAGTCGAGAACGGTACAACGAATCGTCTTCTTTCTCTGATGATTTAATCAAACGTCAAAGTTTCGCGCGGGAGGGGGAAACTGAATTGAGACGAGGATTAAAAGTCATAACGGTACAACGAATCGTCTTCTTTCGCTAATGTTTTATTAAAACGTAAAAGCTTCAAGGGGGAAAATAAATTCAGACGAGTATCATTTTCGAGAGCGGTATACCGAATCGTCTTCTTTCTCTAATAATGTAATGAAACGTCGAAGCTAAAAGGGGGAAAATAAATTCAGACGAGTATAATTTTCGAGAGCGGTACAACGAATCGTCTTCTTTCTCTAATAATGTAATGAAACGTCGAAGCTTCCGCGCTTTGCGCGGGAGGGGAGGGAACTGAATTTAGACAAGGATTAAGAGTCGAGAACGGTACAACGAATCGTCTTCTTTCTCTGATGATTAAATGAAACGTAAAAGCTTCGCGCGGGAGGGGGAAAACGTAAAATTTAGACGAGGATTAAAAGTCATAACGGTACAACGAATCTTCTTCTTTCGCTAATGTTTTATTAAAACGCAAAAGCTTCCGCGTTTCGCGCAGGAGGGGAAAATAAATTCAGACGAGGATTATTTTCGTGAGCGGTACAACGAATCGTCTTCTTTTTCGAATAATGTAATGAAACGTCGAAGCTTCCGCGCTTCGCGCGGGAGGGGAGGGAACTGAATTTAGACAAGGATTAAGAGTCGAGAACGGTACAACGAATCGTCTTCTTTCTCTGATGATTAAATGAAACGTAAAAGCTTCGCGCGGGAGGGGGAAAACGTAAAATTTAGACGAGGATTAAAAGTCATAACGGTACAACGAATCTTCTTCTTTCGCTAATGTTTTATTAAAACGTAAAAGCTTCAGCGTTTCGCGCGGGAGGGGGAAATAAATTCAGACGAGGATTATTTTCGTGAGCGGTACAACGAATCGTCTTCTTTTTCTAATAATTTAATGAAACGTCGAAGCTTCCGCGCTTCGCGCGGGAGGGAAAGAAACAGAATTTAGACAAGGATTAAGATTCGAGAACGGTACAACGAATCGTCTTCTTTCTCTGATGATTTAGTGAAACGTAAAAGTTTCCGCGCTTCGCGCGGAAAGGGGGAAACTAAATTTAGACGAGGAATATTTTCGAGAGCGGTACAACGAATCGTCTTCTTTCTCTAATGATTTAATGAAACGTAAAAGCTTCCGCGCTTCGCGTGGGAGGGGAGGGGGGAACTGAATTTAGACGAGGATTATTTTCGAGAGCGGTACAACGAATCGTCTTCTTTCCGTCATAATGTAATGAAACGTCAAAGCTTCCGCGCTTCTTGCGGGAAGAGAGGGAACTGAATTTAGACAAGGATTAAGAGTCGATAACGGTACAACGAATCGTCTTCTTTCTCTGATGATTTAATGAAACGTAAAAGTTTCGCGCTTCGCGCGGGAGGGGGAAAATAAATTCAGACGAGTATAATTTTCGAGAGCGGTACAACGAATCGTCTTCTTTCTCTAATAATGTAATGAAACGTCGAAGCTTCCGCGCTTTGCGCGGGAGGGGAGGGAACTGAATTTAGACAATGATTAAGAGTCGAGAACGGTACAACGAATCGTCTTCTTTCTCTGATGATTTAATCAAACGTAAAAGTTTCGCGCGGGAGGGGGAAACTGAATTGAGACGAGGATTAAAAGTCATAACGGTACAACGAATCGTCTTCTTTCGCTAATGTTTTATTAAAACGTAAAAGCTTCAAGGGGGAAAATAAATTCAGACGAGTATCATTTTCGAGAGCGGTATACCGAATCGTCTTCTTTCTCTAATAATGTAATGAAACGTCGAAGCTAAAAGGGGGAAAATAAATTCAGACGAGTATAATTTTCGAGAGCGGTATAACGAATCGTCTTCTTTCTCTAATAATGTAATGAAACGTCGAAGCTTCCGCGCTTCGCGCAGGAGGGGAGGGAACTGAATTTAGACAATGATTAAGAGTCGAGAACGGTACAACGAATCGTCTTCTTTCTCTGATGATTTAATCAAACGTCAAAGTTTCGCGCGGGAGGGGGAAACTGAATTGAGACGAGGATTAAAAGTCATAACGGTACAACGAATCGTCTTCTTTCGCTAATGTTTTATTAAAACGTAAAAGCTTCAAGGGGGAAAATAAATTCAGACGAGTATCATTTTCGAGAGCGGTATACCGAATCGTCTTCTTTCTCTAATAATGTAATGAAACGTCGAAGCTAAAAGGGGGAAAATAAATTCAGACGAGTATAATTTTCGAGAGCGGTACAACGAATCGTCTTCTTTCTCTAATAATGTAATGAAACGTCGAAGCTTCTGCGCTTTGCGCGGGAGGGGAGGGAACTGAATTTAGACAAGGATTAAGAGTCGAGAACGGTACAACGAATCGTCTTCTTTCTCTGATGATTAAATGAAACGTAAAAGCTTCGCGCGGGAGGGGGAAAACGTAAAATTTAGACGAGGATTAAAAGTCATAACGGTACAACGAATCTTCTTCTTTCGCTAATGTTTTATTAAAACGCAAAAGCTTCCGCGTTTCGCGCAGGAGGGGAAAATAAATTCAGACGAGGATTATTTTCGTGAGCGGTACAACGAATCGTCTTCTTTTTCGAATAATGTAATGAAACGTCGAAGCTTCCGCGCTTCGCGCGGGAGGGGAGGGAACTGAATTTAGACAAGGATTAAGAGTCGAGAACGGTACAACGAATCGTCTTCTTTCTCTGATGATTAAATGAAACGTAAAAGCTTCGCGCGGGAGGGGGAAAACGTAAAATTTAGACGAGGATTAAAAGTCATAACGGTACAACGAATCTTCTTCTTTCGCTAATGTTTTATTAAAACGTAAAAGCTTCAGCGTTTCGCGCGGGAGGGGGAAATAAATTCAGACGAGGATTATTTTCGTGAGCGGTACAACGAATCGTCTTCTTTTTCTAATAATTTAATGAAACGTCGAAGCTTCCGCGCTTCGCGCGGGAGGGAAAGAAACTGAATTTAGACAAGGATTAAGATTCGAGAACGGTACAACGAATCGTCTTCTTTCTCTGATGATTTAGTGAAACGTAAAAGTTTCCGCGCTTCGCGCGGAAAGGGGGAAACTAAATTTAGACGAGGAATATTTTCGAGAGCGGTACAACGAATCGTCTTCTTTCTCTAATGATTTAATGAAACGTAAAAGCTTCCGCGCTTCGCGTGGGAGGGGAGGGGGGAACTGAATTTAGACGATGATTATTTTCGAGAGCGGTACAACGAATCGTCTTCTTTCCGTCATAATGTAATGAAACGTCAAAGCTTCCGCGCTTCTTGCGGGAAGAGAGGGAACTGAATTTAGACAAGGATTAAGAGTCGATAACGGTACAACGAATCGTCTTCTTTCTCTGATGATTTAATGAAACGTAAAAGTTTCGCGCTTCGCGCGGGAGGGGGAAAATAAATTCAGACGAGTATAATTTTCGAGAGCGGAACAACGAATCGTCTTCTTTCTCTAATAATGTAATGAAACGTCGAAGCTTCCGCGCTTCGCGCGGGAGGGGAGGGAACTGAATTTAGACAATGATTAAGAGTCGAGAACGGTACAACGAATCGTCTTCTTTCTCTGATGATTTAATCAAACGTAAAAGTTTCGCGCGGGAGGGGGAAACTGAATTGAGACGAGGATTAAAAGTCATAACGGTACAACGAATCGTCTTCTTTCGCTAATGTTTTATTAAAACGTAAAAGCTTCAAGGGGGAAAATAAATTCAGACGAGTATCATTTTCGAGAGCGGTATACCGAATCGTCTTCTTTCTCTAATAATGTAATGAAACGTCGAAGCTAAAAGGGGGAAAATAAATTCAGACGAGTATAATTTTCGAGAGCGGTACAACGAATCGTCTTCTTTCTCTAATAATGTAATGAAACGTCGAAGCTTCCGCGCTTTGCGCGGGAGGGGAGGGAACTGAATTTAGACAAGGATTAAGAGTCGAGAACGGTACAACGAATCGTCTTCTTTCTCTGATGATTAAATGAAACGTAAAAGCTTCGCGCGGGAGGGGGAAAACGTAAAATTTAGACGAGGATTAAAAGTCATAACGGTACAACGAATCTTCTTCTTTCGCTAATGTTTTATTAAAACGCAAAAGCTTCCGCGTTTCGCGCAGGAGGGGAAAATAAATTCAGACGAGGATTATTTTCGTGAGCGGTACAACGAATCGTCTTCTTTTTCGAATAATGTAATGAAACGTCGAAGCTTCCGCGCTTCGCGCGGGAGGGGAGGGAACTGAATTTAGACAAGGATTAAGAGTCGAGAACGGTACAACGAATCGTCTTCTTTCTCTGATGATTAAATGAAACGTAAAAGCTTCGCGCGGGAGGGGGAAAACGTAAAATTTAGACGAGGATTAAAAGTCATAACGGTACAACGAATCTTCTTCTTTCGCTAATGTTTTATTAAAACGTAAAAGCTTCAGCGTTTCGCGCGGGAGGGGGAAATAAATTCAGACGAGGATTATTTTCGTGAGCGGTACAACGAATCGTCTTCTTTTTCTAATAATTTAATGAAACGTCGAAGCTTCCGCGCTTCGCGCGGGAGGGAAAGAAACTGAATTTAGACAAGGATTAAGATTCGAGAACGGTACAACGAATCGTCTTCTTTCTCTGATGATTTAGTGAAACGTAAAAGTTTCCGCGCTTCGCGCGGAAAGGGGGAAACTAAATTTAGACGAGGAATATTTTCGAGAGCGGTACAACGAATCGTCTTCTTTCTCTAATGATTTAATGAAACGTAAAAGCTTCCGCGCTTCGCGTGGGAGGGGAGGCGGGAACTGAATTTAGACGATGATTATTTTCGAGAGCGGTACAACGAATCGTCTTCTTTCCGTCATAATGTAATGAAACGTCAAAGCTTCCGCGCTTCTTGCGGGAAGAGAGGGAACTGAATTTAGACAAGGATTAAGAGTCGATAACGGTACAACGAATCGTCTTCTTTCTCTGATGATTTAATGAAACGTAAAAGTTTCGCGCTTCGCGCGGGAGGGGGAAAATAAATTCAGACGAGTATAATTTTCGAGAGCGGAACAACGAATCGTCTTCTTTCTCTAATAATGTAATGAAACGTCGAAGCTTCCGCGCTTCGCGCGGGAGGGGAGGGAACTGAATTTAGACAATGATTAAGAGTCGAGAACGGTACAACGAATCGTCTTCTTTCTCTGATGATTTAATCAAACGTAAAAGTTTCGCGCGGGAGGGGGAAACTGAATTGAGACGAGGATTAAAAGTCATAACGGTACAACGAATCGTCTTCTTTCGCTAATGTTTTATTAAAACGTAAAAGCTTCAAGGGGGAAAATAAATTCAGACGATAATCATTTTCGAGAGCGGTATACCGAATCGTCTTCTTTCTCTAATAATGTAATGAAACGTCGAAGCTAAAAGGGGGAAAATAAATTCAGACGAGTATAATTTTCGAGAGCGGTATAACGAATCGTCTTCTTTCTCTAATAATGTAATGAAACGTCGAAGCTTCCGCGCTTCGCGCAGGAGGGGAGGGAACTGAATTTAGACAATGATTAAGAGTCGAGAACGGTACAACGAATCGTCTTCTTTCTCTGATGATTTAATCAAACGTCAAAGTTTCGCGCGGGAGGGGGAAACTGAATTGAGACGAGGATTAAAAGTCATAACGGTACAACGAATCGTCTTCTTTCGCTAATGTTTTATTAAAACGTAAAAGCTTCAAGGGGGAAAATAAATTCAGACGAGTATCATTTTCGAGAGCGGTATACCGAATCGTCTTCTTTCTCTAATAATGTAATGAAACGTCGAAGCTAAAAGGGGGAAAATAAATTCAGACGAGTATAATTTTCGAGAGCGGTACAACGAATCGTCTTCTTTCTCTAATAATGTAATGAAACGTCGAAGCTTCCGCGCTTTGCGCGGGAGGGGAGGGAACTGAATTTAGACAAGGATTAAGAGTCGAGAACGGTACAACGAATCGTCTTTTTTCTCTGATGATTAAATGAAACGTAAAAGCTTCGCGCGGGAGGGGGAAAACGTAAAATTTAGACGAGGATTAAAAGTCATAACGGTACAACGAATCTTCTTCTTTCGCTAATGTTTTATTAAAACGCAAAAGCTTCCGCGTTTCGCGCAGGAGGGGAAAATAAATTCAGACGAGGATTATTTTCGTGAGCGGTACAACGAATCGTCTTCTTTTTCGAATAATGTAATGAAACGTCGAAGCTTCCGCGCTTCGCGCGGGAGGGGAGGGAACTGAATTTAGACAAGGATTAAGAGTCGAGAACGGTACAACGAATCGTCTTCTTTCTCTGATGATTAAATGAAACGTAAAAGCTTCGCGCGGGAGGGGGAAAACGTAAAATTTAGACGAGGATTAAAAGTCATAACGGTACAACGAATCTTCTTCTTTCGCTAATGTTTTATTAAAACGTAAAAGCTTCAGCGTTTCGCGCGGGAGGGGGAAATAAATTCAGACGAGGATTATTTTCGTGAGCGGTACAACGAATCGTCTTCTTTTTCTAATAATTTAATGAAACGTCGAAGCTTCCGCGCTTCGCGCGGGAGGGAAAGAAACTGAATTTAGACAAGGATTAAGATTCGAGAACGGTACAACGAATCGTCTTCTTTCTCTGATGATTTAGTGAAACGTAAAAGTTTCCGCGCTTCGCGCGGAAAGGGGGAAACTAAATTTAGACGAGGAATATTTTCGAGAGCGGTACAACGAATCGTCTTCTTTCTCTAATGATTTAATGAAACGTAAAAGCTTCCGCGCTTCGCGTGGGAGGGGAGGGGGGAACTGAATTTAGACGATGATTATTTTCGAGAGCGGTACAACGAATCGTCTTCTTTCCGTCATAATGTAATGAAACGTCAAAGCTTCCGCGCTTCGCGCGGGAAGAGAGGGAACTGAATTTAGACAAGGATTAAGAGTCGAGAACGGTACAACGAATCGTCTTCTTTCTCTGATGATTTAATGAAACGTAAAAGTTTCGCGCTTCGCGCGGGAGGGGGAAAATAAATTCAGACGAGTATAATTTTCGAGAGCGGTACAACGAATCGTCTTCTTTCTCTAATAATGTAATGAAACGTCGAAGCTTCCGCGCTTCGCGCGGGAGGGGAGGGAACTGAATTTAGACAATGATTAAGAGTCGAGAACGGTACAACGAATCGTCTTCTTTCTCTGATGATTTAATCAAACGTAAAAGTTTCGCGCGGGAGGGGGGAACTGAATTGAGACGAGGATTAAAAGTCATAACGGTACAACGAATCGTCTTCTTTCGCTAATGTTTTATTAAAACGTAAAAGCTTCAAGGGGGAAAATAAATTCAGACGAGTATCATTTTCGAGAGCGGTATACCGAATCGTCTTCTTTCTCTAATAATGTAATGAAACGTCGAAGCTAAAAGGGGGAAAATAAATTCAGACGAGTATAATTTTCGAGAGCGGTATAACGAATCGTCTTCTTTCTCTAATAATGTAATGAAACGTCGAAGCTTCCGCGCTTAGCGCGGGAGGGGAGGGAACTGAATTTAGACAAGGATTAAGAGTCGAGAACGGTACAACGAATCGTCTTCTTTCTCTGATGATTAAATGAAACATAAAAGCTTCGAACGGGAGGGGAAAAACGTAAAATTTAGACGAGGATTAAAAGTCATAACTGTACAACGAATCTTCTTCTTTCGCTAATGTTTTATTAAAACGTAAAAGCTTCCGCGTTTCGCGCGGGAGGGGGAAATAAATTCAGACGAGGATTATTTTCGTGAGCGCTACAACGAATCGTCTTCTTTTTCTAATAATTTAATGAAACGTCGAAGCTTCCGCCCTTCGCGCGGGAGGGAAAGAAACTGAATTTAGACAAGGATTAAGATTCGAGAACGGTACAACGAATCGTCTTCTTTCTCTGATGATTTAGTGAAACGTAAAAGTTTCCGCGCTTCGCGCGGAAAGGGGGAAACTAAATTTAGACGAGGAATATTTTCGAGAGCGGTACAACGAATCGTCTGCTTTCTCTAATGATTTAATGAAACGTAAAAGCTTCCGCGCTTCGCGTGGGAGGGGAGGGGGGAACTGAATTTAGACGAGGATTATTTTCGAGAGCGGTACAACGAATCGTCTTCTTTCCGTCATAATGTAATGAAACGTCAAAGCTTCCGCGCTTCGCGCGGGAAGAGAGGGAACTGAATTTAGACAAGGATTAAGAGTCGAGAACGGTACAACGAATCGTCTCCTTTCTCTGATGATTTAATGAAACGTAAAAGTTTCGCGCTTCGCGCGGGAGGGGGAAAATAAATTCAGACGAGTATAATTTTCGAGAGCGGTACAACGAATCGTCTTCTTTCTCTAATAATGTAATGAAACGTCGAAGCTTCCGCGCTTCGCGCAGGAGGGGAGGGAACTGAATTTAGACAATGATTAAGAGTCGAGAACGGTACAACGAATCGTCTTCTTTCTCTGATGATTTAATCAAACGTCAAAGTTTCGCGCGGGAGGGGGAAACTGAATTGAGACGAGGATTAAAAGTCATAACGGTACAACGAATCGTCTTCTTTCGCTAATGTTTTATTAAAACGTAAAAGCTTCAAGGGGGAAAATAAATTCAGACGAGTATCATTTTCGAGAGCGGTATACCGAATCGTCTTCTTTCTCTAATAATGTAATGAAACGTCGAAGCTAAAAGGGGGAAAATAAATTAAGACGAGTATAATTTTCGAGAGCGGTACAACGAATCGTCTTCTTTCTCTAATAATGTAATGAAACGTCGAAGCTTCCGCGCTTTGCGCGGGAGGGGAGGGAACTGAATTTAGACAAGGATTAAGAGTCGAGAACGGTACAACGAATCGTCTTCTTTCTCTGATGATTAAATGAAACGTAAAAGCTTCGCGCGGGAGGGGGAAAACGTAAAATTTAGACGAGGATTAAAAGTCATAACGGTACAACGAATCTTCTTCTTTCGCTAATGTTTTATTAAAACGCAAAAGCTTCCGCGTTTCGCGCAGGAGGGGAAAATAAATTCAGACGAGGATTATTTTCGTGAGCGGTACAACGAATCGTCTTCTTTTTCTAATAATTTAATGAAACGTCGAAGCTTCCGCGCTTCGCGCAGGAGGGGAGGGAACTGAATTTAGACAATGATTAAGAGTCGAGAACGGTACAACGAATAGTCTTCTTTCTCTAATAATGTAATGAAACGTCGAAGCTTTCGCGCTTTGCGCGGGAGGGGAGGGAACTGAATTTAGACAAGGATTAAGAGTCGAGAACGGTACAACGAATCGTCTTCTTTCTCTGATGTTTTATTGAAACGTAAAAGTTTCCGCGCTTCGCGCGGAAAGGGGGAAACTAAATTCAGACGAGGAATATTTTCGAGAGCGGTACAACGAATCGTGTTCTTTCTCTAATGATTTAATGAAACGTAAAAGCTTCCGCGCTTCGCGTGGGAGGGGAGGGGGGAACTGAATTTAGACGAGGATTATTTTCGAGAGCGGTACAACGAATCGTCTTCTTTCCGTAATAATGTAATGAAACGTCAAAGCTTCCGCGCTTCGCGCGGGAGGAGAGGGAACTGAATTGAGACAAGGATTAAGAGTCGAGAACGGTACAACGAATCGTCTTCTTTCTCTGATGATTTAATGAAACGTAAAAGTTTCGCGCTTCGCGCGGGAGGGGGAAAATAAATTCAGACGAGTATAATTTTCGAGAGCGGTACAACGAATCGTCTTCTTTCTCTAATAATGTAATGAAACGTCGAAGCTTCCGCGCTTCGCGCGGGAGGGGAGGGAACTGAATTTAGACAATGATTAAGAGTCGAGAACGGTACAACGAATTTTTCTTTCGCTAATGTTTTAATAAAACGTAAAAGCTTCAAGGGGGAAAATAAATTCAGACGAGTATCATTTTCGAGAGCGGTATACCGAATCGTCTTCTTTCTCTAATAATGTAATGAAACGTCGAAGCTAAAAGGGGGAAAATAAATTCAGACGAGTATAATTTTCGAGAGCGGTACAACGAATCGTCTTCTTTCTCTAATAATGTAATGAAACGTCGAAGCTTCCGCGCTTCGCGCGGGAGGGGAGGGAACTGAATTTAGACAAGGATTAAGAGTCGAGAACGGTACAACGAATCGTCTTCTTTCTCTGATGATTAAATGAAACGTAAAAGCTTCGCGCGGGAGGGGGAAAACGTAAAATTTAGACGAGGATTAAAAGTCATAATGGTACAACGAATCTTCTTCTTTCGCTAATGTTTTATTAAAACGTAAAAGCTTCCGCGTTTCGCGCGGGAGGGGGAAATAAATTCAGACGAGGATTATTTTCGTGAGCGGTACAACGAATCGTCTTCTTTTTCTAATAATTTAATGAAACGTCGAAGCTTCCGCGCTTCGCGCGGGAGGGGGGAAACTGAAGTTAGACGAAGATTAGGAGTCGATAATGACACAACGAATCGTCTTCATTCTCTAATAATTTAATGAAACGTCGAAGCTTCCGCGCTTCGCGCGGGAGGGAAAGGAACTGAATTTAGACAAGGATTAAGATTCGAGAACGGTACAACGAATCGTCTTCTTTCTCTGATGATTTAGTGAAACGTAAAAGTTTCCGCGCTTCGCGCGGAAAGGGGGAAACTAAATTCAGACGAGGAATATTTTCGAGAGCGGTACAACGAATCGTCTTCTTTCTCTAATGATTTAATGAAACGTAAAAGCTTCCGCGCTTCGCGTGGGAGGGGAGGGGGGAACTGAATTTAGACGAGGATTATTTTCGAGAGCGGTACAACGAATCGTCTTCTTTCCGTAATAATGTAATGAAACGTCAAAGCTTCCGCGCTTCGCGCGGGAGGAGAGGGAACTGAATTTAGACAAGGATTAAGAGTCGAGAACGGTACAACGAATCGTCTTCTTTCTCTGATGATTTAATGAAACGTAAAAGTTTCGCGCTTCGCGCGGGAGGGGGAAAATAAATTCAGACGAGTATAATTTTCGAGAGCGGTACAACGAATCGTCTTCTTTCTCTAATAATGTAATGAAACGTCGAAGCTTCCGCGCTTCGCGCGGGAGGGGAGGGAACTGAATTTAGACAATGATTAAGAGTCGAGAACGGTACAACGAATCGTCTTCTTTCTCTGATGATTTAATCAAACGTCAAAGTTTCGCGCGGGAGGGGGAAACTGAATTGAGACGAGGATTAAAAGTCATAACGGTACAACGAATCGTCTTCTTTCGCTAATGTTTTATTAAAACGTAAAAGCTTCAAGGGGGAAAATAAATTCAGACGAGTATCATTTTCGAGAGCGGTATACCGAATCGTCTTCTTTCTCTAATAATGTAATGAAACGTCGAAGCTAAAAGGGGGAAAATAAATTAAGACGAGTATAATTTTCGAGAGCGGCACAACGAATCGTCTTCTTTTTCTAATAATGTAATGAAACGTCGAAGCTTCCGCGCTTTGCGCGGGAGGGGAGGGAACTGAATTTAGACAAGGATTAAGAGTCGAGAACGGTACAACGAATCGTCTTCTTTCTCTGATGATTAAATGAAACGTAAAAGCTTCGCGCGGGAGGGGGAAAACGTAAAATTTAGACGAGGATTAAAAGTCATTACGGTACAACGAATCTTCTTCTTTCGCTAATGTTTTATTAAAACGCAAAAGCTTCCGCGTTTCGCGCAGGAGGGGAAAATAAATTCAGACGAGGATTATTTTCGTGAGCGGTACAACGAATCGTCTTCTTTTTCTAATAATTTAATGAAACGTCGAAGCTTCCGCGCTTCGCGCGGGAGGGAAAGGAACTGAATTTAGACAAGGATTAAGATTCGAGAACGGTACAACGAATCGTCTTCTTTCTCTGATGATTTAGTGAAACGTAAAAGTTTCCGCGCTTCGCGCGGAAAGGGGGAAACTAAATTTAGACGAGGAATATTTTCGAGAGCGGTACAACGAATCGTCTTCTTTCTCTAATGATTTAATGAAACGTAAAAGCTTCCGCGCTTCGCGTGGGAGGGGAGGGGGGAACTGAATTTAGACGAGGATTATTTTCGAGAGCGGTACAACGAATCGTCTTCTTTCCGTCATAATGTAATGAAACGTCAAAGCTTCCGCGCTTCGCGCGGGAAGAAAGGGAACTGAATTTAGACAAGGATTAAGAGTCGAGAACGGTACAACGAATCGTCTTCTTTCTCTGATGATTTAATGAAACGTAAAAGTTTCGCGCTTCGCGCGGGAGGGGGAAAATAAATTAAGACGAGTATAATTTTCGAGAGCGGTACAACGAATCGTCTTCTTTCTCTAATAATGTAATGAAACGTCGAAGCTTCCGCGCTTCGCGCGGGAGGGGAGGGAACTGAATTTAGACAATGATTAAGAGTCGAGAACGGTACAACGAATTTTTCTTTCGCTAATGTTTTAATAAAACGTAAAAGCTTCAAGGGGGAAAATAAATTCAGACGAGTATCATTTTCGAGAGCGGTATACCGAATCGTCTTCTTTCTCTAATAATGTAATGAAACGTCGAAGCTAAAAGGGGGAAAATAAATTCAGACGAGTATAATTTTCGAGAGCGGTACAACGAATCGTCTTCTTTCTCTAATAATGTAATGAAACGTCGAAGCTTCCGCGCTTCGCGCGGGAGGGGAGGGAACTGAATTTAGACAAGGATTAAGAGTCGAGAACGGTACAACGAATAGTCTTCTTTCTCTGATGATTAAATGAAACGTAAAAGCTTCGCGCGGGAGGGGGAAAACGTAAAATTTAGACGAGGATTAAAAGTCATAATGGTACAACGAATCTTCTTCTTTCGCTAATGTTTTATTAAAACGTAAAAGCTTCCGCGTTTCGCGCGGGAGGGGGAAATAAATTCAGACGAGGATTATTTTCGTGAGCGGTACAACGAATCGTCTTCTTTTTCTAATAATTTAATGAAACGTCGAAGCTTCCGCGCTTCGCGCGGGAGGGGGGAAACTGAAGTTAGACGAAGATTAGGAGTCGATAATGACACAACGAATCGTCTTCATTCTCTAATAATTTAATGAAACGTCGAAGCTTCCGCGCTTCGCGCGGGAGGGAAAGGAACTGAATTTAGACAAGGATTAAGATTCGAGAACGGTACAACGAATCGTCTTCTTTCTCTGATGATTTAGTGAAACGTAAAAGTTTCCGCGCTTCGCGCGGAAAGGGGGAAACTAAATTTAGACGAGGAATATTTTTGAGAGCGGTACAACGAATCGTCTTCTTTCTCTAATGATTTAATGAAACGTAAAAGCTTCCGCGCTTCGCGTGGGAGGGGACGGGGGAACTGAATTTAGACGAGGATTATTTTCGAGAGCGGTACAACGAATCGTCTTCTTTCCGTCATAATGTAATGAAACGTCAAAGCTTCCACGCTTCGCGCGGGAAGAGAGGGAACTGAATTTAGACAAGGATTAAGAGTCGAGAACGGTACAACGAATCGTCTTCTTTCTCTGATGATTTAATGAAACGTAAAAGTTTCGCGCTTCGCGCGGGAGGGGGAAAATAAATTCAGACGAGTATAATTTTCGAGAGCGGTACAACGAATCGTCTTCTTTCTCTAATAATGTAATGAAACGTCGAAGCTTCCGCGCTTCGCGCGGGAGGGGAGGGAACTGAATTTAGACAATGATTAAGAGTCGAGAACGGTACAACGAATCGTCTTCTTTCTCTGATGATTTAATCAAACGTCAAAGTTTCGCGCGGGAGGGGGAAACTGAATTGAGACGAAGATTAAAAGTCATAACGGTACAACGAATCGTCTTCTTTCGCTAATGTTTTATTAAAACGTAAAAGCTTCAAGGGGGAAAATAAATTCAGACGAGTATCATTTTCGAGAGCGGTATACCGAATCGTCTTCTTTCTCTAATAATGTAATGAAACGTCGAAGCTAAAAGGGGGAAAATCAATTCAGACGGGTATAATTTTCGAGAGCGGTATAACGAATCGTCTTCTTTCTCTAATAATGTAATGAAACGTCGAAGCTTCCGCGCTTAGCGCGGGAGGGGAGGGAACTGAATTTAGACAAGGATTAAGAGTCGAGAACGGTACAACGAATCGTCTTCTTTCTCTGATGATTAAATGAAACGTAAAAGCTTCGCGCGGGAGGGGGAAAACGTAAAATTTAGACGAGGATTAAAAGTCATAACGGTACAACGAATCTTCTTCTTTCGCTAATGTTTTATTAAAACGTAAAAGCTTCCGCGTTTCGCGCGGGAGGGGGAAATAAATTCAGATGAGGATTATTTTCGTGAGCGGTACAACGAATCGTCTTCTTTTTCTAATAATTTAATGAAACGTCGAAGCTTCCGCGCTTCGCGCGGGAGGGAAAGGAACTGAATTTAGACAAGGATTAAGATTCGAGAACGGTACAACGAATCGTCTTCTTTCTCTGATGATTTAGTGAAACGTAAAAGTTTCCGCGCTTCGCGCGGAAAGGGGGAAACTAAATTTAGACGAGGAATATTTTCGAGAGCGGTACAACGAATCGTCTTCTTTCTCTAATGATTTAATGAAACGTAAAAGCTTCCGCGCTTCGCGTGGGAGGGGACGGGGGAACTGAATTTAGACGAGGATTATTTTCGAGAGCGGTACAACGAATCGTCTTCTTTCCGTCATAACGTAATGAAACGTCAAAGCTTCCGCGCTTCGCGCGGGAAGAGAGGGAACTGAATTTAGACAAGGATTAAGAGTCGAGAACGGTACAACGAATCGTCTTCTTTCTCTGATGATTTAATGAAACGTAAAAGTTTCGCGCTTCGCGCGGGAGGGGGAAAATAAATTCAGACGAGTATAATTTTCGAGAGCGGTACAACGAATCGTCTTCTTTCTCTAATAATGTAATGAAACGTCGAAGCTTCCGCGCTTCGCGCGGGAGGGGAGGGAACTGAATTTAGACAATGATTAAGAGTCGAGAACGGTACAACGAATCGTCTTCTTTCTCTGATGATTTAATCAAACGTCAAAGTTTCGCGCGGGAGGGGGAAACTGAATTGAGACGAAGATTAAAAGTCATAACGGTACAACGAATCGTCTTCTTTCGCTAATGTTTTATTAAAACGTAAAAGCTTCAAGGGGGAAAATAAATTCAGACGAGTATCATTTTCGAGAGCGGTATACCGAATCGTCTTCTTTCTCTAATAATGTAATGAAACGTCGAAGCTAAAAGGGGGAAAATCAATTCAGACGGGTATAATTTTCGAGAGCGGTATAACGAATCGTCTTCTTTCTCAAATAATGTAATGAAACGTCGAAGCTTCCGCGCTTAGCGCGGGAGGGGAGGGAACTGAATTTAGACAAGGATTAAGAGTCGAGAACGGTACAACGAATCGTCTTCTTTCTCTGAAGATTAAATGAAACATAAAAGCTTCGAACGGGAGGGGAAAAACGTAAAATTTAGACGAGGATTAAAAGTCATAACTGTACAACGAATCTTCTTCTTTCGCTAATGTTTTATTAAAACGTAAAAGCTTCCGCGTTTCGCGCGGGAGGGGGAAATAAATTCAGACGTGGATTATTTTCGTGAGCGGTACAACGAATCGTCTTCTTTTTCTAATAATTTAATGAAACGTCGAAGCTTCCGCGCTTCGCGCGGGAGGGGGGAAACTGAAGTTAGACGAAGATTAGGAGTCGATAATGACACAACGAATCGTCTTCATTCTCTAATAATTTAATGAAACGTCGAAGCTTCCGCGCTTCGCGCGGGAGGGAAAGGAACTGGATTTAGACAAGGATTAAGATTCGAGAACGGTACAACGAATCGTCTTCTTTCTCTGATGATTAAATGAAACGTAAAAGCTTCGCGCGGGAGGAGGAAAACGAAAAATTTAGACGAGGATTAAAAGTCATAATGGTACAACGAATCTTCTTCTTTCGCTAATGTTTTATTAAAACGTAAAAGCTTCCACGTTTCGCGCGGGAGGGGGAAATAAATTCAGACGAGGATTATTTTCGTGAGCGGTACAACGAATCGTCTTCTTTTTCTAATAATTTAATGAAACGTCGAAGCTTCCGCGCTTCGCGCGGGAGGGAAAGGAACTGAATTTAGACAAGGATTAAGATTCGAGAACGGTACAACGAATCGTCTTCTTTCTCTGATGATTTAGTGAAACGTAAAAGTTTCCGCGCTTCGCGCGGAAAGGGGGAAACTAAATTCAGACGAGGAATATTTTCGAGTGCGGTACAACGAATCGTGTTCTTTCTCTAATGATTTAATGAAACGTAAAAGCTTCCGCGCTTCGCGTGGGAAGGGAGGGGGGAACTGAATTTAGACGAGGATTATTTTCGAGAGCGGTACAACGAATCGTCTTCTTTCCGTAATAATGTAATGAAACGTCAAAGCTTCCGCGCTTCGCGCGGGAGGAGAGGGAACTGAATTTAGACAAGGATTAAGAGTCGAGAACGGTACAACGAATCGTCTTCTTTCTCTGATGATTTAATGAAACGTAAAAGTTTCGCGCTTCGCGCGGGAGGGGGAAAATAAATTCAGACGAGTATAATTTTCGAGAGCGGTACAACGAATCGTCTTCTTTCTCTAATAATGTAATGAAACGTCGAAGCTTCCGCGCTTCGCACAGGAGGGGAGGGAACTGAATTTAGACAATGATTAAGAGTCGAGAACGGTACAACGAATCGTCTTCTTTCTCTGATGATTTAATCAAACGTCAAAGTTTCGCGCGGGAGGGGGAAACTGAATTGAGACGAGGATTAAAAGTCATAACGGTACAACGAATCGTCTTCTTTCGCTAATGTTTTATTAAAACGTAAAAGCTTCAAGGGGGAAAATAAATTTAGACGAGTATCATTTTCGAGAGCGGTATACCGAATCGTCTTCTTTCTCTAATAATGTAATGAAACGTCGAAGCTAAAAGGGGGAAAATAAATTCAGACGAGTATAATTTTCGAGAGCGGTACAACGAATCGTCTTCTTTCTCTAATAATGTAATGAAACGTCGAAGCTTCCGCGCTTTGCGCGGGAGGGGAGGGAACTGAATTTAGACAAGGATTAAGATTCGAGAACGGTACAACGAATCGTCTTCTTTCTCTGATGATTTAGTGAAACGTAAAAGTTTCCGCGCTTCGCGCGGAAAGGGGGAAACTAAATTCAGACGAGGAATATTTTCGAGAGCGGTACAACGAATCGTGTTCTTTCTCTAATGATTTAATGAAACGTAAAAGCTTCCGCGCTTCGCGTGGGAGGGGAGGGGGGAACTGAATTTAGACGAGGATTATTTTCGAGAGCGGTACAACGAATCGTTTTCTTTCCGTAATAATGTAATGAAACGTCAAAGCTTCCGCGCTTCGCGCGGGAGGAGAGGGAACTGAATTGAGACAAGGATTAAGAGTCGAGAACGGTACAACGAATCGTCTTCTTTCTCTGATGATTTAATGAAACGTAAAAGTTTCGCGCTTCGCGCGGGAGGGGGAAAATAAATTCAGACGAGTATAATTTTCGAGAGCGGTACAACGAATCGTCTTCTTTCTCTAATAATGTAATGAAACGTCGAAGCTTCCGCGCTTCGCGCGGGAGGGGAGGGAACTGAATTTAGACAATGATTAAGAGTCGAGAACGGTACAACGAATTTTTCTTTCGCTAATGTTTTATTAAAACGTAAAAGCTTCAAGGGGGAAAATAAATTCAGACGAGTATCATTTTCGAGAGCGGTATACCGAATCGTCTTCTTTCTCTAATAATGTAATGAAACGTCGAAGCTAAAAGGGGGAAAATAAATTCAGACGAGTATAATTTTCGAGAGCGGTACAACGAATCGTCTTCTTTCTCTAATAATGTAATGAAACGTCGAAGCTTCCGCGTTTCGCGCGGGAGGGGGAAATAAATTCAGACGAGGATTATTTTCGTGAGCGGTACAACGAATCGTCTTCTTTTTCTAATAATTTAATGAAACGTCGAAGCTTCCGCGCTTCGCGCGGGAGGGGGGAAACTGAAGTTAGACGAAGATTAGGAGTCGATAATGACACAACGAATCGTCTTCATTCTCTAATAATTTAATGAAACGTCGAAGCTTCCGCGCTTTGCGCGGGAGGGAAAGGAACTGAATTTAGACAAGGATTAAGATTCGAGAACGGTACAACGAATCGTCTTCTTTCTCTGATGATTTAGTGAAACGTAAAGGTTTCCGCGCTTCGCGCGGAAAGGGGGAAACTAAATTCAGACGAGGAATATTTTCGAGAGCGGTACAACGAATCGTCTTCTTTCTCTAATGATTTAATGAAACGTAAAAGCTTCCGCGCTTCGCGTGGGAAGGGAGGGGGGAACTGAATTTAGACGAGGATTATTTTCGAGAGCGGTACAACGAATCGTCTTCTTTCCGTAATAATGTAATGAAACGTCAAAGCTTCCGCGCTTCGCGCAGGAGGAGAGGGAACTGAATTTAGACAAGGATTAAGAGTCGAGAACGGTACAACGAATCGTCTTCTTTCTCTGATGATTTAATGAAACGTAAAAGTTTCGCGCTTCGCGCGGGAGGGGGAAAATAAATTCAGACGTGTATAATTTTCGAGAGCGGTACAACGAATCGTCTTCTTTCTCTAATAATGTAATGAAACGTCGAAGCTTCCGCGCTTCGCGCGGGAGGGGAGGGAACTGAATTTAGACAAGGATTAAGAGTCGAGAACGGTACAACGAATCGTCTTCTTTCTCTGATGATTAAATGAAACGTAAAAGCTTCGCGCGGGAGGGGGAAAACGTAAAATTTAGACGAGGATTAAAAGTCATAACGGTACAACGAATCTTCTTCTTTCGCTAATGTTTTATTAAAACGTAAAAGCTTCCGCGTTTCGCGCGGGAGGGGGAAATAAATTCCGACGAGGATTATTTTCGTGAGCGGTACAACGAATCGTCTTCTTTTTCTAATAATGTAATGAAACGTCGAAGCTTCCGCGCTTCGCGCGGGAGGGGAGGGAACTGAATTTAGACAATGATTAAGAGTCGAGAACGGTACAACGAATCGTCTTCTTTCGCTAATGTTTTATTAAAACGTAAAAGCTTCAAGGGGGAAAATAAATTCAGACGAGTATCATTTTCGAGAGCGGTATACCGAATCCTCTTCTTTCTCTAATAATGTAATGAAACGTCGAAGCTAAAAGGGGGAAAATAAATTCAGACGAGTATAATTTTCGAGAGCGGTACAACGAATCGTCTTCTTTCTCTAATAATGTAATGAAACGTCGAAGCTTCCGCGCTTCGCGCGGGAGGGGAGGGAACTGAATTTAGACAAGGATTAAGAGTCGAGAACGGTACAACGAATCGTCTTCTTTCTCTGATGATTAAATGAAACGTAAAAGCTTCGCGCGGGAGGGGGAAAACGTAAAATTTAGACGAGGATTAAAAGTCATAACGGTACAACGAATCTTCTTCTTTCGCTAATGTTTTATTAAAACGTAAAAGCTTCCGCGTTTCGCGCGGGAGGGGGAAATAATTCAGACGAGGATTATTTTCGTGAGCGGTACAACGAATCGTCTTCTTTTTCTAATAATTAAATGAAACGTCGAAGCTTCCGCGCTTCGCGCGGGAGGGGGGAAACTGAAGTTAGACGAAGATTAGGAGTCGATAATGACACAACGAATCGTCTTCATTCTCTAATAAGTTTAATGAAACGTCGAAGCTTCCGCGCTTCGCGCGGGAGGGAAAGGAACTGAATTTAGACAAGGATTAAGATTCGAGAACGGTACAACGAATCGTCTTCTTTCTCTGATGATTTAGTGAAACGTAAAAGTTTCCGCGCTTCGCGCGGAAAAGGGGAAACTAAATTCAGACGAGGAATATTTTCGAGAGCGGTACAACGAATCGTCTTCTTTCTCTAATGATTTAATGAAACGTAAAAGCTTCCGCGCTTCGCGTGGGAGGGGAGGGGGGAACTGAATTTAGACGAGGATAATTTTCGAGAGCGGTACAACGAATCGTCTTCTTTCCGTAATAATGTAATGAAACGTCAAAGCTTCCGCGCTTCGCGCGGGAGGAGAGGGAACTGAATTTAGACAAGGATTAAGAGTCGAGAACGGTACAACGAATCGTCTTCTTTCTCTGATGATTTAATGAAACGTAAAAGTTTCGCGCTTCGCGCAGGAGGGGGAAAATAAATTCAGACGAGTATAATTTTCGAGAGCGGTACAACGAATCGTCTTCTTTCTCTAATAATGTAATGAAACGTCGAAGCTTCCGCGCTTCGCGCGGAAGGGGAGGGAACTGAATTTAGACAATGATAAAGAGTCGAGAACGGTACAACGAATCGTCTTCTTTCTCTGATGATTTAATCAAACGTCAAAGTTTCGCGCGGGAGGGGGAAACTGAATTGAGACGAGGATTAAAAGTCATAACGGTACAACGAATCGTCTTCTTTCGCTAATGTTTTATTAAAACGTAAAAGCTTCAAGGGGGAAAATAAATTCAGACGAGTATCATTTTCGAGAGCGGTATACCGAATCGTCTTCTTTCTCTAATAATGTAATGAAACGTCGAAGCTAAAAGGGGGAAAATAAATTCAGACGAGTATAATTTTCGAGAGCGGCACAACGAATCGTCTTCTTTCTCTAATAATGTAATGAAACGTCGAAGCTTCCGCGCTTCGCGCGGGAGGGGAGGGAACTGAATTTAGACAAGGATTAAGAGTCGAGAACGGTACAACGAATCGTCTTCTTTCTCTGATGATTAAATGAAACGTAAAAGCTTCGCGCGGGAGGGGGAAAACGTAAAATTTAGACGAGGATTAAAAGTCATAACGGTACAACGAATCTTCTTCTTTCGCTAATGTTTTATTAAAACGTAAAAGCTTCCGCGTTTCGCGCGGGAGGGGGAAATAAATTCAGACGAGGATTATTTTCGTGAGCGGTACAACGAATCGTCTTCTTTTTCTAATAATTTAATGAAACGTCGAAGCTTCCGCGCTTCGCGCGGGGAGGGAAAGGAACTGAATTTAGACAAGGATTAAGATTCGAGAACGGTACAACGAATCGTCTTCTTTCTCTGATGATTTAGTGAAACGTAAAAGTTTCCGCGCTTCGCGCGGAAAGGGGGAAACTAAATTCAGACGAGGAATATTTTCGAGAGCGGTACAACGAATCGTGTTCTTTCTCTAATGATTTAATGAAACGTAAAATCTTCCGCGCTTCGCGTGGGAGGGGAGGGGGGAACTGAATTTAGACGAGGATTATTTTCGAGAGCGGTACAACGAATCGTCTTCTTTCCGTAATAATGTAATGAAACGTCAAAGCTTCTGCGCTTCGCGCGGGAGGAGAGGGAACTGAATTGAGACAAGGATTAAGAGTCGAGAACGGTACAACGAATCGTCTTCTTTCTCTGATGATTTAATGAAACGTAAAAGTTTCGCGCTTCGCGCGGGAGGGGGAAAATAAATTCAGACGAGTATAATTTTCGAGAGCGGTACAACGAATCGTCTTCTTTCTCTAATAATGTAATGAAACGTCGAAGCTTCCGCGCTTCGCGCGGGAGGGGAGGGAACTGAATTTAGACAATGATTAAGAGTCGAGAACGGTACAACGAATCGTCTTCTTTCGCTAATGTTTTATTAAAACGTAAAAGCTTCAAGGGGGAAAATAAATTCAGACGAGTATCATTTTCGAGAGCGGTATACCGAATCGTCTTCTTTCTCTAATAATGTAATGAAACGTCGAAGCTAAAAGGGGGAAAATAAATTCAGACGAGTATAATTTTCGAGAGCGGTACAACGAATCGTCTTCTTTCTCTAATAATGTAATGAAACGTCGAAGCTTCCGCGCTTCGCGCGGGAGGGGAGGGAACTGAATTTAGACAAGGATTAAGAGTCGAGAACGGTACAACGAATCGTCTTCTTTCTCTGATGATTAAATGAAACGTAAAAGCTTCGCGCGGGAGGGGGAAAACGTAAAATTTAGACGAGGATTAAAAGTCATAACGGTACAACGAATCTTCTTCTTTCGCTAATGTTTTATTAAAACGTAAAAGCTTCCGCGTTTCGCGCGGGAGGGGGAAATAAATTCAGACGAGGTTTATTTTCGTGAGCGGTACAACGAATCGTCTTCTTTTTCTAATAATTTAATGAAACGTCGAAGCTTCCGCGCTTCGCGCGGGAGGGGGGAAACTGAAGTTAGACGAAGATTAGGAGTCGATAATGACACAACGAATCGTCTTCATTCTCTAATAATTTAATGAAACGTCGAAGCTTCCGCGCTTCGCGCGGGAGGGAAAGGAACTGGATTTAGACAAGGATTAAGATTCGAGAACGGTACAACGAATCGTCTTCTTTCTCTGATGATTAAATGAAACGTAAAAGCTTCGCGCGGGAGGGGGAAAACGTAAAATTTAGACGAGGATTAAAAGTCATAATGGTACAACGAATCTTCTTCTTTCGCTAATGTTTTATTAAAACGTAAAAGCTTCCACGTTTCGCGCGGGAGGGGGAAATAAATTCAGACGAGGATTATTTTCGTGAGCGGTACAACGAATCGTCTTCTTTTTCTAATAATTTAATGAAACGTCGAAGCTTCCGCGCTTCGCGCGGGAGGGAAAGGAACTGAATTTAGACAAGGATTAAGATTCGAGAACGGTACAACGAATCGTCTTCTTTCTCTGATGATTTAGTGAAACGTAAAAGTTTCCGCGCTTCGCGCGGAAAGGGGGAAACTAAATTCAGACGAGGAATATTTTCGAGTGCGGTACAACGAATCGTGTTCTTTCTCTAATGATTTAATGAAACGTAAAAGCTTCCGCGCTTCGCGTGGGAGGGGAGGGGGGAACTGAATTTAGACGAGGATTATTTTCGAGAGCGGTACAACGAATCGTCTTCTTTCCGTAATAATGTAATGAAACGTCAAAGCTTCCGCGCTTCGCGCGGGAGGAGAGGGAACTGAATTTAGACAAGGATTAAGAGTCGAGAACGGTACAACGAATCGTCTTCTTTCTCTGATGATTTAATGAAACGTAAAAGTTTCGCGCTTCGCGCGGGAGGGGGAAAATAAATTCAGACGAGTATAATTTTCGAGAGCGGTACAACGAATCGTCTTCTTTCTCTGATGATTAAATGAAACGTAAAAGCTTCGCGCGGGAGGGGGAAAACGTAAAATTTAGACGAGGATTAAAAGTCATAACGGTACAACGAATCTTCTTCTTTCGCTAATGTTTTATTAAAACGTAAAAGCTTCCGCGTTTCGCGCGGGAGGGGGAAATAAATTCAGACGAGGTTTATTTTCGTGAGCGGTACAACGAATCGTCTTCTTTTTCTAATAATTTAATGAAACGTCGAAGCTTCCGCGCTTCGCGCGGGAGGGGGGAAACTGAAGTTAGACGAAGATTAGGAGTCGATAATGACACAACGAATCGTCTTCATTCTCTAATAATTTAATGAAACGTCGAAGCTTCCGCGCTTCGCGCGGGAGGGAAAGGAACTGGATTTAGACAAGGATTAAGATTCGAGAACGGTACAACGAATCGTCTTCTTTCTCTGATGATTAAATGAAACGTAAAAGCTTCGCGCGGGAGGGGGAAAACGTAAAATTTAGACGAGGATTAAAAGTCATAATGGTACAACGAATCTTCTTCTTTCGCTAATGTTTTATTAAAACGTAAAAGCTTCCACGTTTCGCGCGGGAGGGGGAAATAAATTCCGACGAGGATTATTTTCGTGAGCGGTACAACGAATCGTCTTCTTTTTCTAATAATTTAATGAAACGTCGAAGCTTCCGCGCTTCGCGCGGGAGGGAAAGGAACTGAATTTAGACAAGGATTAAGATTCGAGAACGGTACAACGAATCGTCTTCTTTCTCTGATGATTTAGTGAAACGTAAAAGTTTCCGCGCTTCGCGCGGAAAGGGGGAAACTAAATTCAGACGAGGAATATTTTCGAGTGCGGTACAACGAATCGTGTTCTTTCTCTAATGATTTAATGAAACGTAAAAGCTTCCGCGCTTCGCGTGGGAGGGGAGGGGGGAACTGAATTTAGACGAGGATTATTTTCGAGAGCGGTACAACGAATCGTCTTCTTTCCGTAATAATGTAATGAAACGTCAAAGCTTCCGCGCTTCGCGCGGGAGGAGAGGGAACTGAATTTAGACAAGGATTAAGAGTCGAGAACGGTACAACGAATCGTCTTCTTTCTCTGATGATTTAATGAAACGTAAAAGTTTCGCGCTTCGCGCGGGAGGGGGAAAATAAATTCAGACGAGTATAATTTTCGAGAGCGGTACAACGAATCGTCTTCTTTCTCTAATAATGTAATGAAACGTCGAAGCTTCCGCGCTTCGCGCAGGAGGGGAGGGAACTGAATTTAGACAATGATTAAGAGTCGAGAACGGTACAACGAATCGTCTTCTTTCTCTGATGATTTAATCAAACGTCAAAGTTTCGCGCGGGAGGGGGAAACTGAATTGAGACGAGGATTAAAAGTCATAACGGTACAACGAATCGTCTTCTTTCGCTAATGTTTTATTAAAACGTAAAAGCTTCAAGGGGGAAAATAAATTCAGACGAGTATCATTTTCGAGAGCGGTATACCGAATCGTCTTCTTTCTCTAATAATGTAATGAAACGTCGAAGCTAAAAGGGGGAAAATAAATTCAGACGAGTATAATTTTCGAGAGCGGTACAACGAATCGTCTTCTTTCTCTAATAATGTAATGAAACGTCGAAGCTTCCGCGCTTTGCGCGGGAGGGGAGGGAACTGAATTTAGACAAGGATTAAGATTCGAGAACGGTACAACGAATCGTCTTCTTTCTCTGATGATTTAGTGAAACGTAAAAGTTTCCGCGCTTCGCGCGGAAAGGGGGAAACTAAATTCAGACGAGGAATATTTTCGAGAGCGGTACAACGAATCGTGTTCTTTCTCTAATGATTTAATGAAACGTAAAAGCTTCCGCGCTTCGCGTGGGAGGGGAGGGGGGAACTGAATTTAGACGAGGATTATTTTCGAGAGCGGTACAACGAATCGTTTTCTTTCCGTAATAATGTAATGAAACGTCAAAGCTTCCGCGCTTCGCGCGGGAGGAGAGGGAACTGAATTGAGACAAGGATTAAGAGTCGAGAACGGTACAACGAATCGTCTTCTTTCTCTGATGATTTAATGAAACGTAAAAGTTTTGCGCTTCGCGCGGGAGGGGGAAAATAAATTCAGACGAGTATAATTTTCGAGAGCGGTACAACGAATCGTCTTCTTTCTCTAATAATGTAATGAAACGTCGAAGCTTCCGCGCTTCGCGCGGGAGGGGAGGGAACTGAATTTAGACAATGATTAAGAGTCGAGAACGGTACAACGAATTTTTCTTTCGCTAATGTTTTATTAAAACGTAAAAGCTTCAAGGGGGAAAATAAATTCAGACGAGTATCATTTTCGAGAGCGGTATACCGAATCGTCTTCTTTCTCTAATAATGTAATGAAACGTCGAAGCTAAAAGGGGGAAAATAAATTCAGACGAGTATAATTTTCGAGAGCGGTACAACGAATCGTCTTCTTTCTCTAATAATGTAATGAAACGTCGAAGCTTCCGCGTTTCGCGCGGGAGGGGGAAATAAATTCAGACGAGGATTATTTTCGTGAGCGGTACAACGAATCGTCTTCTTTTTCTAATAATTTAATGAAACGTCGAAGCTTCCGCGCTTCGCGCGGGAGGGGGGAAACTGAAGTTAGACGAAGATTAGGAGTCGATAATGACACAACGAATCGTCTTCATTCTCTAATAATTTAATGAAACGTCGAAGCTTCCGCGCTTCGCGCGGGAGGGTAAGGAACTGAATTTAGACAAGGATTAAGATTCGAGAACGGTACAACGAATCGTCTTCTTTCTCTGATGATTTAGTGAAACGTAAAAGTTTCCGCGCTTCGCGCGGAAAGGGGGAAACTAAATTCAGACGAGGAATATTTTCGAGAGCGGTACAACGAATCGTCTTCTTTCTCTAATGATTTAATGAAACGTAAAAGCTTCCGCGCTTCGCGTGGGAGGGGAGGGGGGAACTGAATTTAGACGAGGATTATTTTCGAGAGCGGTACAACGAATCGTCTTCTTTCCGTAATAATGTAATGAAACGTCAAAGCTTCCGCGCTTCGCGCGGGAGGAGAGGGAACTGAATTTAGACAAGGATTAAGAGTCGAGAACGGTACAACGAATCGTCTTCTTTCTCTGATGATTTAATGAAACGTGAAAGTTTCGCGCTTCGCGCGGGAGGGGGAAAATAAATTCAGACGAGTATAATTTTCGAGAGCGGTACAACGAATCGTCTTCTTTCTCTAATAATGTAATGAAACGTCGAAGCTTCCGCGCTTCGCGCGGGAGGGGAGGGAACTGAATTTAGACAAGGATTAAGAGTCGAGAACGGTACAACGAATCGTCTTCTTTCTCTGATGATTAAATGAAACGTAAAAGCTTCGCGCGGGAGGGGGAAAACGTAAAATTTAGACGAGGATTAAAAGTCATAACGGTACAACGAATCTTCTTCTTTCGCTAATGTTTTATTAAAACGTAAAAGCTTCCGCGTTTCGCGCGGGAGGGGGAAATAAATTCCGACGAGGATTATTTTCGTGAGCGGTACAACGAATCGTCTTCTTTTTCTAATAATTTAATGAAACGTCGAAGCTTCCGCGCTTCGCGCGGGAGGGAAAGGAACTGAATTTAGACAAGGATTAAGATTCGAGAACGGTACAACGAATCGTCTTCTTTCTCTGATGATTTAGTGAAACGTAAAAGTTTCCGCGCTTTGCGCGGAAAGGGGGAAACTAAATTCAGACGAGGAATATTTTCGAGAGCGGTACAACGAATCGTGTTCTTTCTCTAATGATTTAATGAAACGTAAAAGCTTCCGCGCTTCGCGTGGGAGGGGAGGGGGGAACTGAATTTAGACGAGGATTATTTTCGAGAGCGGTACAACGAATCGTCTTCTTTCCGTAATAATGGAATGAAACGTCAAAGCTTCCGCGCTTCGCGCGGGAGGAGAGGGAACTGAATTGAGACCAGGATTAAGAGTCGAGAACGGTACAACGAATCGTCTTCGGACCCCACGGAAGACCAGCTTTCCCATGTCGGGTTAGCTGAATGTGGGCTATCCACCGTATTTTATGCATTTTTACTATGTTTTTATACGGAAATAAATACTACTACTACTACTTCTTTCTCTGATGATTTAATGAAACGTAAAAGTTTCGCGCTTCGCGCGGGAGGGGGAAAATAAATTCAGACGAGTATAATTTTCGAGAGCGGTACAACGAATCGTCTTCTTTCTCTAATAATGTAATGAAACGTCGAAGCTTCCGCGCTTCGCGCGGGAGGGGAGGGAACTGAATTTAGACAATGATTAAGAGTCGAGAACGGTACAACGAATCGTCTTCTTTCGCTAATGTTTTATTAAAACGTAAAAGCTTCAAGGGGGAAAATAAATTCAGACGAGTATCATTTTCGAGAGCGGTATACCGAATCGTCTTCTTTCTCTAATAATGTAATGAAACGTCGAAGCTAAAAGGGGGAAAATAAATTCAGACGAGTATAATTTTCGAGAGCGGTACAACGAATCGTCTTCTTTCTCTAATAATGTAATGAAACGTCGAAGCTTCCGCGCTTCGCGCGGGAGGGGAGGGAACTGAATTTAGACAAGGATTAAGAGTCGAGAACGGTACAACGAATCGTCTTCTTTCTCTGATGATTAAATGAAACGTAAAAGCTTCGCGCGGGAGGGGGAAAACGTAAAATTTAGACGAGGATTAAAAGTCATAACGGTACAACGAATCTTCTTCTTTCGCTAATGTTTTATTAAAACGTAAAAGCTTCCGCGTTTCGCGCGGGAGGGGGAAATAATTCAGACGAGGATTATTTTCGTGAGCGGTACAACGAATCGTCTTCTTTTTCTAATAATTAAATGAAACGTCGAAGCTTCCGCGCTTCGCGCGGGAGGGGGGAAACTGAAGTTAGACGAAGATTAGGAGTCGATAATGACACAACGAATCGTCTTCATTCTCTAATAAGTTTAATGAAACGTCGAAGCTTCCGCGCTTCGCGCGGGAGGGAAAGGAACTGAATTTAGACAAGGATTAAGATTCGAGAACGGTACAACGAATCGTCTTCTTTCTCTGATGATTTAGTGAAACGTAAAAGTTTCCGCGCTTCGCGCGGAAAAGGGGAAACTAAATTCAGACGAGGAATATTTTCGAGAGCGGTACAACGAATCGTCTTCTTTCTCTAATGATTTAATGAAACGTAAAAGCTTCCGCGCTTCGCGTGGGAGGGGAGGGGGGAACTGAATTTAGACGAGGATAATTTTCGAGAGCGGTACAACGAATCGTCTTCTTTCCGTAATAATGTAATGAAACGTCAAAGCTTCCGCGCTTCGCGCGGGAGGAGAGGGAACTGAATTTAGACAAGGATTAAGAGTCGAGAACGGTACAACGAATCGTCTTCTTTCTCTGATGATTTAATGAAACGTAAAAGTTTCGCGCTTCGCGCAGGAGGGGGAAAATAAATTCAGACGAGTATAATTTTCGAGAGCGGTACAACGAATCGTCTTCTTTCTCTAATAATGTAATGAAACGTCGAAGCTTCCGCGCTTCGCGCGGAAGGGGAGGGAACTGAATTTAGACAATGATAAAGAGTCGAGAACGGTACAACGAATCGTCTTCTTTCTCTGATGATTTAATCAAACGTCAAAGTTTCGCGCGGGAGGGGGAAACTGAATTGAGACGAGGATTAAAAGTCATAACGGTACAACGAATCGTCTTCTTTCGCTAATGTTTTATTAAAACGTAAAAGCTTCAAGGGGGAAAATAAATTCAGACGAGTATCATTTTCGAGAGCGGTATACCGAATCGTCTTCTTTCTCTAATAATGTAATGAAACGTCGAAGCTAAAAGGGGGAAAATAAATTCAGACGAGTATAATTTTCGAGAGCGGCACAACGAATCGTCTTCTTTCTCTAATAATGTAATGAAACGTCGAAGCTTCCGCGCTTCGCGCGGGAGGGGAGGGAACTGAATTTAGACAAGGATTAAGAGTCGAGAACGGTACAACGAATCGTCTTCTTTCTCTGATGATTAAATGAAACGTAAAAGCTTCGCGCGGGAGGGGGAAAACGTAAAATTTAGACGAGGATTAAAAGTCATAACGGTACAACGAATCTTCTTCTTTCGCTAATGTTTTATTAAAACGTAAAAGCTTCCGCGTTTCGCGCGGGAGGGGGAAATAAATTCAGACGAGGATTATTTTCGTGAGCGGTACAACGAATCGTCTTCTTTTTCTAATAATTTAATGAAACGTCGAAGCTTCCGCGCTTCGCGCGGGGAGGGAAAGGAACTGAATTTAGACAAGGATTAAGATTCGAGAACGGTACAACGAATCGTCTTCTTTCTCTGATGATTTAGTGAAACGTAAAAGTTTCCGCGCTTCGCGCGGAAAGGGGGAAACTAAATTCAGACGAGGAATATTTTCGAGAGCGGTACAACGAATCGTGTTCTTTCTCTAATGATTTAATGAAACGTAAAATCTTCCGCGCTTCGCGTGGGAGGGGAGGGGGGAACTGAATTTAGACGAGGATTATTTTCGAGAGCGGTACAACGAATCGTCTTCTTTCCGTAATAATGTAATGAAACGTCAAAGCTTCTGCGCTTCGCGCGGGAGGAGAGGGAACTGAATTGAGACAAGGATTAAGAGTCGAGAACGGTACAACGAATCGTCTTCTTTCTCTGATGATTTAATGAAACGTAAAAGTTTCGCGCTTCGCGCGGGAGGGGGAAAATAAATTCAGACGAGTATAATTTTCGAGAGCGGTACAACGAATCGTCTTCTTTCTCTAATAATGTAATGAAACGTCGAAGCTTCCGCGCTTCGCGCGGGAGGGGAGGGAACTGAATTTAGACAATGATTAAGAGTCGAGAACGGTACAACGAATCGTCTTCTTTCGCTAATGTTTTATTAAAACGTAAAAGCTTCAAGGGGGAAAATAAATTCAGACGAGTATCATTTTCGAGAGCGGTATACCGAATCGTCTTCTTTCTCTAATAATGTAATGAAACGTCGAAGCTAAAAGGGGGAAAATAAATTCAGACGAGTATAATTTTCGAGAGCGGTACAACGAATCGTCTTCTTTCTCTAATAATGTAATGAAACGTCGAAGCTTCCGCGCTTCGCGCGGGAGGGGAGGGAACTGAATTTAGACAAGGATTAAGAGTCGAGAACGGTACAACGAATCGTCTTCTTTCTCTGATGATTAAATGAAACGTAAAAGCTTCGCGCGGGAGGGGGAAAACGTAAAATTTAGACGAGGATTAAAAGTCATAACGGTACAACGAATCTTCTTCTTTCGCTAATGTTTTATTAAAACGTAAAAGCTTCCGCGTTTCGCGCGGGAGGGGGAAATAAATTCAGACGAGGTTTATTTTCGTGAGCGGTACAACGAATCGTCTTCTTTTTCTAATAATTTAATGAAACGTCGAAGCTTCCGCGCTTCGCGCGGGAGGGGGGAAACTGAAGTTAGACGAAGATTAGGAGTCGATAATGACACAACGAATCGTCTTCATTCTCTAATAATTTAATGAAACGTCGAAGCTTCCGCGCTTCGCGCGGGAGGGAAAGGAACTGGATTTAGACAAGGATTAAGATTCGAGAACGGTACAACGAATCGTCTTCTTTCTCTGATGATTAAATGAAACGTAAAAGCTTCGCGCGGGAGGGGGAAAACGTAAAATTTAGACGAGGATTAAAAGTCATAATGGTACAACGAATCTTCTTCTTTCGCTAATGTTTTATTAAAACGTAAAAGCTTCCACGTTTCGCGCGGGAGGGGGAAATAAATTCAGACGAGGATTATTTTCGTGAGCGGTACAACGAATCGTCTTCTTTTTCTAATAATTTAATGAAACGTCGAAGCTTCCGCGCTTCGCGCGGGAGGGAAAGGAACTGAATTTAGACAAGGATTAAGATTCGAGAACGGTACAACGAATCGTCTTCTTTCTCTGATGATTTAGTGAAACGTAAAAGTTTCCGCGCTTCGCGCGGAAAGGGGGAAACTAAATTCAGACGAGGAATATTTTCGAGTGCGGTACAACGAATCGTGTTCTTTCTCTAATGATTTAATGAAACGTAAAAGCTTCCGCGCTTCGCGTGGGAGGGGAGGGGGGAACTGAATTTAGACGAGGATTATTTTCGAGAGCGGTACAACGAATCGTCTTCTTTCCGTAATAATGTAATGAAACGTCAAAGCTTCCGCGCTTCGCGCGGGAGGAGAGGGAACTGAATTTAGACAAGGATTAAGAGTCGAGAACGGTACAACGAATCGTCTTCTTTCTCTGATGATTTAATGAAACGTAAAAGTTTCGCGCTTCGCGCGGGAGGGGGAAAATAAATTCAGACGAGTATAATTTTCGAGAGCGGTACAACGAATCGTCTTCTTTCTCTGATGATTAAATGAAACGTAAAAGCTTCGCGCGGGAGGGGGAAAACGTAAAATTTAGACGAGGATTAAAAGTCATAACGGTACAACGAATCTTCTTCTTTCGCTAATGTTTTATTAAAACGTAAAAGCTTCCGCGTTTCGCGCGGGAGGGGGAAATAAATTCAGACGAGGTTTATTTTCGTGAGCGGTACAACGAATCGTCTTCTTTTTCTAATAATTTAATGAAACGTCGAAGCTTCCGCGCTTCGCGCGGGAGGGGGGAAACTGAAGTTAGACGAAGATTAGGAGTCGATAATGACACAACGAATCGTCTTCATTCTCTAATAATTTAATGAAACGTCGAAGCTTCCGCGCTTCGCGCGGGAGGGAAAGGAACTGGATTTAGACAAGGATTAAGATTCGAGAACGGTACAACGAATCGTCTTCTTTCTCTGATGATTAAATGAAACGTAAAAGCTTCGCGCGGGAGGGGGAAAACGTAAAATTTAGACGAGGATTAAAAGTCATAATGGTACAACGAATCTTCTTCTTTCGCTAATGTTTTATTAAAACGTAAAAGCTTCCACGTTTCGCGCGGGAGGGGGAAATAAATTCCGACGAGGATTATTTTCGTGAGCGGTACAACGAATCGTCTTCTTTTTCTAATAATTTAATGAAACGTCGAAGCTTCCGCGCTTCGCGCGGGAGGGAAAGGAACTGAATTTAGACAAGGATTAAGATTCGAGAACGGTACAACGAATCGTCTTCTTTCTCTGATGATTTAGTGAAACGTAAAAGTTTCCGCGCTTCGCGCGGAAAGGGGGAAACTAAATTCAGACGAGGAATATTTTCGAGTGCGGTACAACGAATCGTGTTCTTTCTCTAATGATTTAATGAAACGTAAAAGCTTCCGCGCTTCGCGTGGGAGGGGAGGGGGGAACTGAATTTAGACGAGGATTATTTTCGAGAGCGGTACAACGAATCGTCTTCTTTCCGTAATAATGTAATGAAACGTCAAAGCTTCCGCGCTTCGCGCGGGAGGAGAGGGAACTGAATTTAGACAAGGATTAAGAGTCGAGAACGGTACAACGAATCGTCTTCTTTCTCTGATGATTTAATGAAACGTAAAAGTTTCGCGCTTCGCGCGGGAGGGGGAAAATAAATTCAGACGAGTATAATTTTCGAGAGCGGTACAACGAATCGTCTTCTTTCTCTAATAATGTAATGAAACGTCGAAGCTTCCGCGCTTCGCGCAGGAGGGGAGGGAACTGAATTTAGACAATGATTAAGAGTCGAGAACGGTACAACGAATCGTCTTCTTTCTCTGATGATTTAATCAAACGTCAAAGTTTCGCGCGGGAGGGGGAAACTGAATTGAGACGAGGATTAAAAGTCATAACGGTACAACGAATCGTCTTCTTTCGCTAATGTTTTATTAAAACGTAAAAGCTTCAAGGGGGAAAATAAATTCAGACGAGTATCATTTTCGAGAGCGGTATACCGAATCGTCTTCTTTCTCTAATAATGTAATGAAACGTCGAAGCTAAAAGGGGGAAAATAAATTCAGACGAGTATAATTTTCGAGAGCGGTACAACGAATCGTCTTCTTTCTCTAATAATGTAATGAAACGTCGAAGCTTCCGCGCTTTGCGCGGGAGGGGAGGGAACTGAATTTAGACAAGGATTAAGATTCGAGAACGGTACAACGAATCGTCTTCTTTCTCTGATGATTTAGTGAAACGTAAAAGTTTCCGCGCTTCGCGCGGAAAGGGGGAAACTAAATTCAGACGAGGAATATTTTCGAGAGCGGTACAACGAATCGTGTTCTTTCTCTAATGATTTAATGAAACGTAAAAGCTTCCGCGCTTCGCGTGGGAGGGGAGGGGGGAACTGAATTTAGACGAGGATTATTTTCGAGAGCGGTACAACGAATCGTTTTCTTTCCGTAATAATGTAATGAAACGTCAAAGCTTCCGCGCTTCGCGCGGGAGGAGAGGGAACTGAATTGAGACAAGGATTAAGAGTCGAGAACGGTACAACGAATCGTCTTCTTTCTCTGATGATTTAATGAAACGTAAAAGTTTTGCGCTTCGCGCGGGAGGGGGAAAATAAATTCAGACGAGTATAATTTTCGAGAGCGGTACAACGAATCGTCTTCTTTCTCTAATAATGTAATGAAACGTCGAAGCTTCCGCGCTTCGCGCGGGAGGGGAGGGAACTGAATTTAGACAATGATTAAGAGTCGAGAACGGTACAACGAATTTTTCTTTCGCTAATGTTTTATTAAAACGTAAAAGCTTCAAGGGGGAAAATAAATTCAGACGAGTATCATTTTCGAGAGCGGTATACCGAATCGTCTTCTTTCTCTAATAATGTAATGAAACGTCGAAGCTAAAAGGGGGAAAATAAATTCAGACGAGTATAATTTTCGAGAGCGGTACAACGAATCGTCTTCTTTCTCTAATAATGTAATGAAACGTCGAAGCTTCCGCGTTTCGCGCGGGAGGGGGAAATAAATTCAGACGAGGATTATTTTCGTGAGCGGTACAACGAATCGTCTTCTTTTTCTAATAATTTAATGAAACGTCGAAGCTTCCGCGCTTCGCGCGGGAGGGGGGAAACTGAAGTTAGACGAAGATTAGGAGTCGATAATGACACAACGAATCGTCTTCATTCTCTAATAATTTAATGAAACGTCGAAGCTTCCGCGCTTCGCGCGGGAGGGTAAGGAACTGAATTTAGACAAGGATTAAGATTCGAGAACGGTACAACGAATCGTCTTCTTTCTCTGATGATTTAGTGAAACGTAAAAGTTTCCGCGCTTCGCGCGGAAAGGGGGAAACTAAATTCAGACGAGGAATATTTTCGAGAGCGGTACAACGAATCGTCTTCTTTCTCTAATGATTTAATGAAACGTAAAAGCTTCCGCGCTTCGCGTGGGAGGGGAGGGGGGAACTGAATTTAGACGAGGATTATTTTCGAGAGCGGTACAACGAATCGTCTTCTTTCCGTAATAATGTAATGAAACGTCAAAGCTTCCGCGCTTCGCGCGGGAGGAGAGGGAACTGAATTTAGACAAGGATTAAGAGTCGAGAACGGTACAACGAATCGTCTTCTTTCTCTGATGATTTAATGAAACGTGAAAGTTTCGCGCTTCGCGCGGGAGGGGGAAAATAAATTCAGACGAGTATAATTTTCGAGAGCGGTACAACGAATCGTCTTCTTTCTCTAATAATGTAATGAAACGTCGAAGCTTCCGCGCTTCGCGCGGGAGGGGAGGGAACTGAATTTAGACAAGGATTAAGAGTCGAGAACGGTACAACGAATCGTCTTCTTTCTCTGATGATTAAATGAAACGTAAAAGCTTCGCGCGGGAGGGGGAAAACGTAAAATTTAGACGAGGATTAAAAGTCATAACGGTACAACGAATCTTCTTCTTTCGCTAATGTTTTATTAAAACGTAAAAGCTTCCGCGTTTCGCGCGGGAGGGGGAAATAAATTCCGACGAGGATTATTTTCGTGAGCGGTACAACGAATCGTCTTCTTTTTCTAATAATTTAATGAAACGTCGAAGCTTCCGCGCTTCGCGCGGGAGGGAAAGGAACTGAATTTAGACAAGGATTAAGATTCGAGAACGGTACAACGAATCGTCTTCTTTCTCTGATGATTTAGTGAAACGTAAAAGTTTCCGCGCTTTGCGCGGAAAGGGGGAAACTAAATTCAGACGAGGAATATTTTCGAGAGCGGTACAACGAATCGTGTTCTTTCTCTAATGATTTAATGAAACGTAAAAGCTTCCGCGCTTCGCGTGGGAGGGGAGGGGGGAACTGAATTTAGACGAGGATTATTTTCGAGAGCGGTACAACGAATCGTCTTCTTTCCGTAATAATGGAATGAAACGTCAAAGCTTCCGCGCTTCGCGCGGGAGGAGAGGGAACTGAATTGAGACCAGGATTAAGAGTCGAGAACGGTACAACGAATCGTCTTCGGACCCCACGGAAGACCAGCTTTCCCATGTCGGGTTAGCTGAATGTGGGCTATCCACCGTATTTTATGCATTTTTACTATGTTTTTATACGGAAATAAATACTACTACTACTACTTCTTTCTCTGATGATTTAATGAAACGTAAAAGTTTCGCGCTTCGCGCGGGAGGGGGAAAATAAATTCAGACGAGTATAATTTTCGAGAGCGGTACAACGAATCGTCTTCTTTCTCTAATAATGTAATGAAACGTCGAAGCTTCCGCGCTTCGCGCGGGAGGGGAGGGAACTGAATTTAGACAATGATTAAGAGTCGAGAACGGTACAACGAATCGTCTTCTTTCGCTAATGTTTTATTAAAACGTAAAAGCTTCAAGGGGGAAAATAAATTCAGACGAGTATCATTTTCGAGAGCGGTATACCGAATCGTCTTCTTTCTCTAATAATGTAATGAAACGTCGAAGCTAAAAGGGGGAAAATAAATTCAGACGAGTATAATTTTCGAGAGCGGTACAACGAATCGTCTTCTTTCTCTAATAATGTAATGAAACGTCGAAGCTTCCGCGCTTCGCGCGGGAGGGGAGGGAACTGAATTTAGACAAGGATTAAGAGTCGAGAACGGTACAACGAATCGTCTTCTTTCTCTGATGATTAAATGAAACGTAAAAGCTTCGCGCGGGAGGGGGAAAACGTAAAATTTAGACGAGGATTAAAAGTCATAACGGTACAACGAATCTTCTTCTTTCGCTAATGTTTTATTAAAACGTAAAAGCTTCCGCGTTTCGCGCGGGAGGGGGAAATAATTCAGACGAGGATTATTTTCGTGAGCGGTACAACGAATCGTCTTCTTTTTCTAATAATTTAATGAAACGTCGAAGCTTCCGCGCTTCGCGCGGGAGGGGGGAAACTGAAGTTAGACGAAGATTAGGAGTCGATAATGACACAACGAATCGTCTTCATTCTCTAATAAGTTTAATGAAACGTCGAAGCTTCCGCGCTTCGCGCGG
Organism: Strongylocentrotus droebachiensis; assembly: GCA_035222895.1. Classification (NCBI taxonomy): domain Eukaryota; kingdom Metazoa; phylum Echinodermata; class Echinoidea; order Camarodonta; family Strongylocentrotidae; genus Strongylocentrotus; species Strongylocentrotus droebachiensis. The sequence goes on from JAVYIG010007481.1 coordinate 64,407, forward strand.
GAGGGAAAGGAACTGAATTTAGACAAGGATTAAGATTCGAGAACGGTACAACGAATCGTCTTCTTTCTCTGATGATTTAGTGAAACGTAAAAGTTTCCGCGCTTCGCGCGGAAAAGGGGAAACTAAATTCAGACGAGGAATATTTTCGAGAGCGGTACAACGAATCGTCTTCTTTCTCTAATGATTTAATGAAACGTAAAAGCTTCCGCGCTTCGCGTGGGAGGGGAGGGGGGAACTGAATTTAGACGAGGATAATTTTCGAGAGCGGTACAACGAATCGTCTTCTTTCCGTAATAATGTAATGAAACGTCAAAGCTTCCGCGCTTCGCGCGGGAGGAGAGGGAACTGAATTTAGACAAGGATTAAGAGTCGAGAACGGTACAACGAATCGTCTTCTTTCTCTGATGATTTAATGAAACGTAAAAGTTTCGCGCTTCGCGCAGGAGGGGGAAAATAAATTCAGACGAGTATAATTTTCGAGAGCGGTACAACGAATCGTCTTCTTTCTCTAATAATGTAATGAAACGTCGAAGCTTCCGCGCTTCGCGCGGGAGGGGAGGGAACTGAATTTAGACAATGATAAAGAGTCGAGAACGGTACAACGAATCGTCTTCTTTCTCTGATGATTTAATCAAACGTCAAAGTTTCGCGCGGGAGGGGGAAACTGAATTGAGACGAGGATTAAAAGTCATAACGGTACAACGAATCGTCTTCTTTCGCTAATGTTTTATTAAAACGTAAAAGCTTCAAGGGGGAAAATAAATTCAGACGAGTATCATTTTCGAGAGCGGTATACCGAATCGTCTTCTTTCTCTAATAATGTAATGAAACGTCGAAGCTAAAAGGGGGAAAATAAATTCAGACGAGTATAATTTTCGAGAGCGGCACAACGAATCGTCTTCTTTCTCTAATAATGTAATGAAACGTCGAAGCTTCCGCGCTTCGCGCGGGAGGGGAGGGAACTGAATTTAGACAAGGATTAAGAGTCGAGAACGGTACAACGAATCGTCTTCTTTCTCTGATGATTAAATGAAACGTAAAAGCTTCGCGCGGGAGGGGGAAAACGTAAAATTTAGACGAGGATTAAAAGTCATAACGGTACAACGAATCTTCTTCTTTCGCTAATGTTTTATTAAAACGTAAAAGCTTCCGCGTTTCGCGCGGGAGGGGGAAATAAATTCAGACGAGGATTATTTTCGTGAGCGGTACAACGAATCGTCTTCTTTTTCTAATAATTTAATGAAACGTCGAAGCTTCCGCGCTTCGCGCGGGAGGGAAAGGAACTGAATTTAGACAAGGATTAAGATTCGAGAACGGTACAACGAATCGTCTTCTTTCTCTGATGATTTAGTGAAACGTAAAAGTTTCCGCGCTTCGCGCGGAAAGGGGGAAACTAAATTCAGACGAGGAATATTTTCGAGAGCGGTACAACGAATCGTGTTCTTTCTCTAATGATTTAATGAAACGTAAAATCTTCCGCGCTTCGCGTGGGAGGGGAGGGGGGAACTGAATTTAGACGAGGATTATTTTCGAGAGCGGTACAACGAATCGTCTTCTTTCCGTAATAATGTAATGAAACGTCAAAGTTTCTGCGCTTCGCGCGGGAGGAGAGGGAACTGAATTGAGACAAGGATTAAGAGTCGAGAACGGTACAACGAATCGTCTTCTTTCTCTGATGATTTAATGAAACGTAAAAGTTTCGCGCTTCGCGCGGGAGGGGGAAAATAAATTCAGACGAGTATAATTTTCGAGAGCGGTACAACGAATCGTCTTCTTTCTCTAATAATGTAATGAAACGTCGAAGCTTCCGCGCTTCGCGCGGGAGGGGAGGGAACTGAATTTAGACAATGATTAAGAGTCGAGAACGGTACAACGAATCGTCTTCTTTCGCTAATGTTTTATTAAAACGTAAAAGCTTCAAGGGGGAAAATAAATTCAGACGAGTATCATTTTCGAGAGCGGTATACCGAATCGTCTTCTTTCTCTAATAATGTAATGAAACGTCGAAGCTAAAAGGGGGAAAATAAATTCAGACGAGTATAATTTTCGAGAGCGGTACAACGAATCGTCTTCTTTCTCTAATAATGTAATGAAACGTCGAAGCTTCCGCGCTTCGCGCGGGAGGGGAGGGAACTGAATTTAGACAAGGATTAAGAGTCGAGAACGGTACAACGAATCGTCTTCTTTCTCTGATGATTAAATGAAACGTAAAAGCTTCGCGCGGGAGGGGGAAAACGTAAAATTTAGACGAGGATTAAAAGTCATAACGGTACAACGAATCTTCTTCTTTCGCTAATGTTTTATTAAAACGTAAAAGCTTCCGCGTTTCGCGCGGGAGGGGGAAATAAATTCAGACGAGGTTTATTTTCGTGAGCGGTACAACGAATCGTCTTCTTTTCTAATAATTTAATGAAACGTCGAAGCTTCCGCGCTTCGCGCGGGAGGGGGGAAACTGAAGTTAGACGAAGATTAGGAGTCGATAATGACACAACGAATCGTCTTCATTCTCTAATAATTTAATGAAACGTCGAAGCTTCCGCGCTTCGCGCGGGAGGGAAAGGAACTGAATTTAGACAAGGATTAAGATTCGAGAACGGTACAACGAATCGTCTTCTTTCTCTGATGATTTAGTGAAACGTAAAAGTTTCCGCGCTTCGCGCGGAAAGGGGGAAACTAAATTCAGACGAGGAATATTTTCGAGAGCGGTACAACGAATCGTCTTCTTTCTCTAATGATTTAATGAAACGTAAAAGCTTCCGCGCTTCGCGTGGGAGGGGAGGGGGGAACTGAATTTAGACGAGGATTATTTTCGAGAGCGGTACAACGAATCGTCTTCTTTCCGTAATAATGTAATGAAACGTCAAAGCTTCCGCGCTTCGCGCGGGAGTAGAGGGAACTGAATTTAGACAAGGATTAAGAGTCGAGAACGGTACAACAAATCGTCTTCTTTCTCTGATGATTTAATGAAACGTAAAAGTTTCGCGCTTCGCGCGGGAGGGGGAAAATAAATTCAGACGAGTATAATTTTCGAGAGCGGTACAACGAATCGTCTTCTTTCTCTAATAATGTAATGAAACGTCGAAGCTAAAAGGGGGAAAATAAATTCAGACGAGTATAATTTTCGAGAGCGGTACAACGAATCGTCTTCTTTCTCTAATAATGTAATGAAACGTCGAAGCTTCCGCGCTTCGCGCGGGAGGGGAGGGAACTGAATTTAGACAAGGATTAAGAGTCGAGAACGGTACAACGAATCGTCTTCTTTCTCTGATGATTAAATGAAACGTAAAAGCTTCGCGCGGGAGGGGGAAAACGTAAAATTTAGACGAGGATTAAAAGTCATAACGGTACAACGAATCTTCTTCTTTCGCTAATGTTTTATTAAACGTAAAAGCTTCCGCGTTTCGCGCGGGAGGGGGAAATAAATGCAGACGAGGTTTATTTTCGTGAGCGGTACAACGAATCGTCTTCTTTTTCTAATAATTTAATGAAACGTCGAAGCTTCCGCGCTTCGCGCGGGAGGGGGGAAACTGAAGTTAGACGAAGATTAGGAGTCGATAATGACACAACGAATCGTCTTCATTCTCTAATAATTTAATGAAACGTCGAAGCTTCCGCGCTTCGCGCGGGAGGGAAAGGAACTGAATTTAGACAAGGATTAAGATTCGAGAACGGTACAACGAATCGTCTTCTTTCTCTGATGATTTAGTGAAACGTAAAAGTTTCCGCGCTTCGCGCGGAAAGGGGGAAACTAAATTCAGACGAGGAATATTTTCGAGAGCGGTACAACGAATCGTCTTCTTTCTCTAATGATTTAATGAAACGTAAAAGCTTCCGCGCTTCGCGTGGGAGGGGAGGGGGGGAACTGAATTTAGACGAGGATTATTTTCGAGAGCGGTACAACGAATCGTCTTCTTTCCGTAATAATGTAATGAAACGTCAAAGCTTCCGCGCTTCGCGCGGGAGTAGAGGGAACTGAATTTAGACAAGGATTAAGAGTCGAGAACGGTACAACAAATCGTCTTCTTTCTCTGATGATTTAATGAAACGTAAAAGTTTCGCGCTTCGCGCGGGAGGGGGAAAATAAATTCAGACGAGTATAATTTTCGAGAGCGGTACAACGAATCGTCTTCTTTCTCTAATAATGTAATGAAACGTCGAAGCTTCCGCGCTTCGCGCGGGAGGGGAGGGAACTGAATTTAGACAAGGATTAAGAGTCGAGAACGGTACAACGAATCGTCTTCTTTCTCTGATAATTTAATGAAACGTAAAAGCTTCGCGCGGGAGGGGGAAACTGAATTGAGACGAGGATTAAAAGTCATAACGGTACAACTAATCGTCCTTCTTTCGCTTATGTTTTATTAAAACGTAAAAGCTACCGCGCTTCGCGCGGGAGGGGGGAAATAAATTTTAGACGAGGATTATTTTCGTGAGCGGTACAACGAATAGTCTTTTTTCTCTAATAATGTAATGAAACGTCGAAGCTTCCGCGCTTCGCGTGGGAGGGAAGGAAACTGAATTTAGACAAGGATTAAGATTCGAGAACGGTACAACGAATCGTCTTCTTTCTCTGATGATTTAGTGAAACGTAAAAGTTTCCGCGCTTCGCGCGGAAAGGGGGAAACTAAATTCAGACGAGGAATATTTCGAGAGCGGTACAACGAATCGTCTTCTTTCTCTAATGATTTAATGAAACGTAAAAGCTTCCGCGCTTCGCGTGGGAGGGGAGGGGGGAACTGAATTTAGACGAGGATTATTTTCGAGAGCGGTACAACGAATCGTCTTCTTTCCGTAATAATGTAATGAAACGTCAAAGCTTCCGCGCTTTGCGCGGGAGGAGAGGGAACTGAATTTAGACAAGGATTAAGAGTCGAGAACGGTACAACAAATCGTCTTCTTTCTCTGATGATTTAATGAAACGTAAAAGTTTCGCGCTTCGCGCGGGAGGGGGGAAAATAAATTCAGACGAGTATAATTTTCGAGAGCGGTACAACGAATCGTCTTCTTTCTCTAATAATGTAATGAAACGTCGAAGCTTCCGCGCTTCGCGCGGGAGGGGAGGGAACTGAATTTAGACAATGAATAAGAGTCGAGAACGGTACAACGAATCGTCTTCTTTCTCTGATGATTTAATCAAACGTAAAAGTTTCGCGCGGGAGGGGGAAACTGAATTGAGACGAGGATTAAAAGTCATAACGGTACAACGAATCGTCTTCTTTCGCTAATGTTTTATTAAAACGTAAAAGCTTCAAGGGGGAAAATAAATTCAGACGAGTTAATTTTCGAGAGCGGTATACCGAATCGTCTTCTTTCTCTAATAATGTAATGGAACGTCGAAGCTAAAATGGGGGAAAATAAATTCAGACGAGTATAATTTTCGAGAGCGGTACAACGAATCGTCTTCTTTCTCTAATAATGTAATGAAACGTCGAAGCTTCCGCGCTTCGCGCGGGAGGGGAGGGAACTGAATTTAGACAAGGATTAAGAGTCGAGAACGGTACAACGAATCGTCTTCTTTCTCTGATAATTTAATGAAACGTAAAAGCTTCGCGCGGGAGGGGGAAACTGAATTGAGACGAGGATTAAAAGTCATAACGGTACAACTAATCGTCTTCTTTCGCTTATGTTTTATTAAAACGTAAAAGCTACCGCGCTTCGCGCGGGAGGGGGAAAATAAATTCAGACGAGGATTATTTTCGTGAGCGGTACAACGAATAGTCTTTTTTCTCTAATAATGTAATGAAACGTCGAAGCTTCCGCGCTTCGCGTGGGAGGGAAGGAAACTGAATTTAGACAAGGATTAAGAGTCGAGAACGGTACAACGAATCGTTTTCTTTCTCTAATGATTTAATGAAACGTAAAAGCTTCCGCGCTTCGCGCGGGAGGGGGGAAACTGAAGTTAGACGAAGATTAAGAGTCGATAACGACACAACGAATCGTCTTCTTTCTTTAATGATTTAATGAAACTTAAAAGCTTTACGCGCTTCGCGCGGGAGGGGGGGGGGAAACATAATTCAGACGAGGATTATTTTTGGGAACGGTACAATGAATCGCCCTCTTTCTTTAATAATTCATTGAAATGTCGAAGCTTCCGCGCTTCGCGGAGGAGGTAGGGGAAAACTCACCCCTCCCTGCACCCCCCCCCCCATTACGTCACTGTTTGTCACCATTACGTACCAATATTTTGCTCGCATAATTTCAAATTTGGGCCTCCCCCCTGAGAAATCCTGGATCCGCGCCTGTATAGGCTGTGATCAATTCTTGTTCATCATAAAAGCCGTCCATCAGTGGCGTACCTGGGGTACTCCGTCAGGGGGGGCAAGCGGCGGAACAAACAAAAAAGGCGATGCTAATTTTCACTTCTGGCGAGCGAGCGAGCAAAAAAAAATCTTTAAGTAACGTTTGGTATATAAACTGGTATTGTTGCAAGTTGGGGGTGGGAACATTCACTTTTTACCGACGTTAATTTCATTTTTTTTGCAAACGAGCGTAGCGAGCAAGAAAAAAAATCACTTCTTTTTTAATAATTGCCACTTAAACTTGGTTCAATTGTCCCATGCAGGGCGCGGGAACAATATTGTGTTTAGGGTGATTTTATACCCATCTTAGCTAGCGAGCGAAAATACATCTTTCTCTCAATGAATTGCTATATAAAATTTGTTTCATTGTTGCAGGTCGGGGGCGGGCACAATCGTGTTTAAGGCAATGCCAATCCCATTTTGGCGGGCAGGCAACCCCCTACATTTCTCTTTTTAATGATATTGTAGCAGGTTAGTGGTGGGCACATAATTCCACGAGCTAGCGAGCGAAAAAAAATCACTTCTCTTTTATAGGGAAAATATGGTACATAAAACTTGGGTTCAATGTTCCATGTCAGGGACGTGATTATTAAAAGCGGTGTTATTTCTATTTTGGCGAGCGAGCGTAGCGAGCGAGCAAAAAAATCCCTTCTCTTTTATAGGGAAAATATGGTACATAAAACTTGGGTTCATTGTTCCATGTCAGGGACGTGATTATTAAAAGCGGTGTTATTTCTATTTTGGCGAGCGAGCGTAGCGAGCGAGCAAAAAAAATCACTTCTTTTGTATAGGGAAAATATGGTACATAAAACTTGGGTTCATTGTTCCATGTCAGGGACGTGATTATTAAAAGCGGTGTTATTTCTATTTTGGCGAGCGAGCCTAGCGAGCGAGCAAAAAAAATCACTTCTCTTTTATAGGGAAAATATGGTACATAAAACTTGGGTTCATTGTTCCATGTCAGGGACGTGATTATTAAAAGCGGTGTTATTTCTATGTTGGGGAGCGAGCGTAGCGAGCGAGCAAAATTTTTGTAATGATAATTGGTTCATAAATTTCAGATTTGTTTGTTGCAGGTCAGGGCTTACACAATCATGTCTAAGGTGATGTTAATTCCGTTTTGGCGAGCACGAGCACACCAAAACTTCTTTGAAAATCGTTTGGTACATAATTATTAACTGGTTGTTGCAGGTTGGGGCGGTGTCAATTCCATTTTGGCGAGCGAGCATAGCGAGCAAGCAAAACAAATAAATTCTCTTTTAATAGAAATGGGGGGGGGAAACATAATTCAGACGAGGATTATTTTTGGGAACGGTACAATGAATCGCCCTCTTTCTTTAATAATTCATTGAAATGTCGAAGCTTCCGCGCTTCGCGGAGGAGGTAGGGGAAAACTCACCCCTCCCTGCACCCCCCCCCCATTACGTCACTGTTTGTCACCATTACGTACCAATATTTTGCTCGCATAATTTCAAATTTGGGCCTCCCCCCCTGAGAAATCTGGATCCGCGCCTGTATAGGCTGTGATCAATTCTTGTTCATCATAAAAGCCGTCCATCAGTGGCGTACCTGGGGTACTCCGTCAGGGGGGGCAAGCGGCGGAACAAACAAAAAAGGCGATGCTAATTTTCACTTCTGGCGAGCGAGCGAGCAAAAAAAAATCTTTAAGTAACGTTTGGTATATAAACTGGTATTGTTGCAAGTTGGGGGGTGGGAACATTCACTTTTTACCGACGTTAATTTCATTTTTTTTGCAAACGAGCGTAGCGAGCAAGAAAAAAAATCACTTCTTTTTTAATAATTGCCACTTAAACTTGGTTCAATTGTCCCATGCAGGGCGCGGGAACAATATTGTGTTTAGGGTGATTTTATACCCATCTTAGCTAGCGAGCGAAAATACATCTTTCTCTCAATGAATTGCTATATAAAATTTGTTTCATTGTTGCAGGTCGGGGGCGGGCACAATCGTGTTTAAGGCAATGCCAATCCCATTTTGGCGGGCAGGCAACCCCCTACATTTCTCTTTTTAATGATATTGTAGCAGGTTAGTGGTGGGCACATAATTCCACGAGCTAGCGAGCGAAAAAAAAATCACTTCTCTTTTATAGGGAAAATATGGTACATAAAACTTGGGTTCAATGTTCCATGTCAGGGACGTGATTATTAAAAGCGGTGTTATTTCTATTTTGGCGAGCGAGCGTAGCGAGCGAGCAAAAAAATCCCTTCTCTTTTATAGGGAAAATATGGTACATAAAACTTGGGTTCATTGTTCCATGTCAGGGACGTGATTATTAAAAGCGGTGTTATTTCTATTTTGGCGAGCGAGCGTAGCGAGCGAGCAAAAAAAAATCACTTCTTTTGTATAGGGAAAATATGGTACATAAAACTTGGGTTCATTGTTCCATGTCAGGGACGTGATTATTAAAAGCGGTGTTATTTCTATTTTGGCGAGCGAGCCTAGCGAGCGAGCAAAAAAAATCACTTCTCTTTTATAGGGAAAATATGGTACATAAAACTTGGGTTCATTGTTCCATGTCAGGGACGTGATTATTAAAAGCGGTGTTATTTCTATGTTGGGGAGCGAGCGTAGCGAGCGAGCAAAATTTTTGTAATGATAATTGGTTCATAAATTTCAGATTTGTTTGTTGCAGGTCAGGGCTTACACAATCATGTCTAAGGTGATGTTAATTCCGTTTTGGCGAGCACGAGCACACCAAAACTTCTTTGAAAATCGTTTGGTACATAATTATTAACTGGTTGTTGCAGGTTGGGGCGGTGTCAATTCCATTTTGGCGAGCGAGCATAGCGAGCAAGCAAAACAAATAAATTCTCTTTTAATAGAAATTAATAATAAACTTGTTTTTATTGGTGCAGGTCAGGATGGACGCAATCGCATTTAACGCGATTCAATTCCTTTTTGGCGAGAGGGCGAAAAAACTCTTCCATTTTTAATGATATTGTTGCAGGTCAAGGGTGGGCACAAATTATTGTTTCCAAAGCAATGTCTATTCATTTTATCGGCGAGCGAGTGTAGCGAGCGAGAAAAATGAATTAGTCTCTATTAGTAACATTTGGTACATACATTGTGTGTTATTGTTGCCATGGTTGCAGGTCGGGGCCCGTCGGGGCAGGCACAATTGTATTCTAGGCAATGCTAATCCTTTTCTTTTTTCAGGGGGACGAGCAAGTGAAAACATTTAATACAAAATAGGCTAGCAAGCAGTTCGCGCCAGCGAAGAGTTTCGAATTTGTTATATCACTTATATATTCCTGTTTTCATTTGTCTTAATTTTCAGGGCCGTATGCGGAATATTTTTCTGGTGGGGGGAGGGTGAAAGATGCGTTAAAAGTTTTCGAAGAATCTCAAAAGCAAAGGAGTGAAGGGAGTTCGAGCGACCGAACTGGTCATGAGGGTACTTTTGCATTTTCAAAAGTAGAATTGAAGGATTTGGTATAGGCCTACACTACATTTTCAGGAAAAAAAACTGTACGTTTTCAAAATATCTGGGGTCAACTGCCCCCCCCCCCCCCCCCCGGTGCGTACGGCCATGGTTTTTTTAATTAATTTCCCCATTTTTTTCCTTTCCTTTTCTTTTCCCTTTTTCTTCCTTTTCTCTTCTTTTTCCTTTTTTCTTTCCTTTTCCTTTTTTCTTTTTTTCTCTTTCTTTCCTTTTTTTCTTCCCTTTTCCTCTCTTTTCTTTTTCTTTCCTTTCCTTTCCCCCCCTTTTTCTTTTTTTCCACTGGAGCCCGTCAGACGATTCGTTGTACCGCTCTCGAAAATAATCCTCGTCTAAATTCAGTTCCCCCCTCCCCTCCCACGCGAAGCGCGGAAGCTTTTACGTTTCATTAAATCATTAGAGAAAGAAGACGATTCGTTGTACCGCTCTCGAAAATATTCCTCGTCTGAATTTAGTTTCCCCCTTTCCGCGCGAAGCGCGGAAACTTTTACGTTTTCACTAAATCATCAGAGAAAGAAACCGAGAAGTATAGATGTTTTATCATAACTTAGTCACATTAATAATCAATAAATGACACATATTTGGAAAGCTTAGATCCTCTTCTTTCATTTGTGCAACTCATAATGATACATATTTCAGGCATGAGTGGTTAAAATGAAGTTGAAGAGAGGAAACCAAAAAGTCATTTGGCGGACGGTATCTGAATTTCAAAGAGAAAATCACATTTCTAGAAAGGTGCGTTTTTGCCCTTTCATATGACACCTCAATCAGGAAAAATGAGCTAGGAATAACAAAGTTCTGTTTGTTTAAAGCAGTGCTTGCATTTCCATAATTTAATCAAACGAATTCATTTTCACTGGCTGCCTGCCGTAAGTAAGAAGCAGAATTGACAAAAGACTTAAACTCCGTTTCGTTGACAATCAGCCATGCACTAAGTATTTCGTCTACGGCTGATTGTCAACGAAACGGAGTTGTTAATTCTTTTGTTAATTCCGTTTGTTGCTACGGCAGATAGCCAGTGAAAACGAATGGTTTAATGAAATGTTATTCCTAGCTCATTTTTCCTGATTGAGGTGCCATATGAAAGGGCAGAAACTCACCTTTCTAGAAATGTGATTTTCTCTTTGAAATTCAGATACCGTCCGCCAAATGACCTTTTGGTTTCCTCTCTTCAAATTCATTTTAACCACTCATGCCTGAAATATGCATCATAATGGGTTGCACCAAGTGAAAGAGGAGGATCTAAACTTTCCAAATATGTGTCATTTATTAATTATAACTGTGATTAAGTTATTATAAAACATCGATAATTCTCGGTTTCGTTTTTTCTTTGACGCAATGTATAGGAAAGAGTACACCTCCAGTATAACAAAAACCTGTAGTGATTTGCTAAAAGTCCAAAAAAAAATGATCAAATCAATACCTTTGCAGATGATGCCATCGATGACGCTGTTGAGTAGAAGTCATCGTGACACTCAACGTCGAGCGTCAGGTCCTTCAGATGAGTCATCTTAAAGATGAACTGAGCGAGATCACGTGATGCAGAGGGACGTTCACTTAGACGCCAAGCAATGATGCGAAGAGTCTCAATCTATTAGGATAGCATCATTAGGTCGAATGAATACTAGTAACAACCCATTAAAAATATATTCAAAAATTAGCTATATGTTTAAAATTGTATTGATATCGTCACCACTATGAAAATGGTTAAAACAACAACATTTATTTTGTAATGAGGTACAAGTCTAGACACCTGAAATAAGTACTAATTTCAATAGTTCATGGCTTCTTTTAAGACCGATTCAATGGTGTTTATTCATAACTGATAGATAATGACAGAGGTGATTAGTTTGTTTTTGATTGATCCAATCGAGACTGTAGGCATTGCGGATAATAAAAATTATAATATTTTCTAGATCATGTTGACCTGTTGACTGAGGGAGTAGTGGGTAAATATGAATGAAGGACTTGCTCACGATCTAAAGTCTTATAGAACAAAAGAGAAGAAGTCAACGCAAAGCGTAGCACCCCCTCGCCGGGTACAATTTCCTTAATTGAGCAATTTTTTGCATATTTAATGAGCTGTGACCTTTGAACTTTGACGTATATACTCAACAACATTACTTACGTTTTTGGATTAAAAACAAACATTTTCACGTATATTTAAGTAGGCATTTTCGCATATTTAATAATAATAATAACCTAGGCTTCTATTGCGCATTTCATATTCGAAGAAAATAACAATGCGCTTTACAATATTAATACAACAAAATTACACATAACTACTAATTCACGAACTAAAGAAATATCAAAATAAGGACAAGATTAATAATAATCAATCATTATAAACATCAATTACAGAGAAATGAAGGCAAAGTACAGTAATGTAATTAAATTTTGATGAATACAATAATACAGATAAATGGCATTAGAAAGCGTTTTTAAACAAGTAGGTTTTCAGTTGAGATTGAAAAAAAGTTTAAGTCTATGATGGTTCGGAAGGTAGTGGGTAGAGAATTCCTTTGACCTACATACTCCGAAATCGAACATAGGCTGTATTTTAATACCATGTGCCTTCATATCCAATTTCATTAAAATCTGTTAAACATTACTAAAGTTATCAAACGGAAACCAGATTTTTTACGGAAGGACAGAAGGAAGGACGTGCGACAGCTTTACGACATTTATATCGCCTCCGACTTCGTCGACGAGGGGTTTAATAAAACAAGAAGGTATAGCGGTCACAAACCAGTCATCAACCACACTATTCTACATGGAAAACGTGTGCTTTTAATCGAGGAAAAATCAGAACACCCTTTTTATGTTATCGACAACATTATATGGATCCATGGTTGTAAGAGAAGAGGGGATTTAATCCCTCGGTCATATGATCTGGTAATTTTACTGACCCTACTACGTTTAAACGTCGGAATGATGAGGGGTGGTGGGGGGGGGGGGCGATCCATATACTGGATGCCAAGTCTTAATCTGTTATAATAGTAACATTGTATTGGATAAACAAGTGCTAACATAACACCACTTAAAAATAATTTAAAACATTACATCAGATTCAGTTGCCATCCTCATTATTTTACAAATTATACGATATCTGAAATTTGATTTAGTAAAAAATATTGAAAAAAATTATTGTACATAACAGAAAATGTGAAATAAAAAGTACATGGAAAACTTTCCAGTTTCCAAAGGGTTTCAGATATAATTCAAAAGGGGACAAAGAGATTCGATTTTTCATTTGTTTAGGTTTTTTCAATTTAAATATTTAGTCTCATCAGCATTCGCGGTTAAAATAGTTGTCTCTCTATCAGCAATTCCAAGCACCCGAAGAGTCATATGAAATTTAAAATATGGTTTATATTATTCACTATAGATCTTAACATTTTCCCTCTGATTTTGTATTATGACAGATATTCACTTTTCGCATCCACTTCATGAAACGATAAATTTTTCCTACCTACTTACTCTTAACGGTGTACCAATAGGGAGAGTAAAATTGTACTCTTGCGTATGACTATATAGGAAAGAGTACACCTCCAGAATAACAAAAACATGTAGTGATTTGTGAAGAGTCCTTGAATATACGATCAATTCAATACCTTTGCAGATGATGCCATCGATGATAATGTTGAGTAGAAGTCATTGTGATACTGACCCTCGATTGCCAGGTCCTTCAGATGAGTCATCTTACAGATGAACTGAGCGAGATCACGTGATGCAGAGGGACGTTCATCGAGATCATCAGAGTCGATGAGAAGAGTCTCAATCTGTTATGATAGCAGCATTATGTTAAATGAATACTAATAACAACCAAATAAACTATATTCAAGAATCAAGAATTTGTTTTAAATTGTAATAATATCGCTGCCACAATAATAAAATAAAAAATCTTAACACAATAACGTTTATTTTGTTTATGATATACAAGTCTTAACACCTGAAACTAGAACTAATTTCAGTAGTTCCTGGATTCTTTTGAGACCAAGGTAATGACGTTTATTCATAACTGATAGATAATGACAGAGGGGATCAATAGGTTTTAGATTGATCCAATCGGTACTCTGGGCATTACGGATAAAAGTAATGGTAATATTTTCTAGATGATATTGACTTGTTGATTGAGGGATTAGTGGGTAAATATGAATAAAGGACTTGGCTCGTGATCATAAGTCTTACAAAACAAAATAGAATAAAACAAGAGGGCAGAATGGTCACAAATAAGTCCTCAACCACACTACTATTCAAGGAAAATGTGTGCTCTAATCGGGGGAAAATCAGAACACCCTGATTATGTTATCGACTACATTATAGTGATGGATCCATGATTGTCAGAGAAGAGGGGATTTCATCCCCCGGTCATATGATCCGGTAATTTTACTGAGCCTACTACATCTAAATGTCGGAATGAGTTAGGGCTGGTGGATGTGAAGGGGGGGCGATCCATATACTGGATGCAAAGTATTAATCTGTTATAATGGTAACATTGTATTAGATAACCAATTGCTAACATTACACTATTACAATTGTGTTACACTTTGCATCACGATACAGTAGCCTTCCTCAATGATTTACATAAGCAATACATTATTCTGACATTTGATCGAAATAGTACTAATTTTACATAGCAGAAAAGTGTGAAAACAAATATACATGGAACGCTTTGCAATTTCCAAAGGGTTTCAGAAATAGTACAAACGAGATTCGATTTTTCATATTGCATGTTTTTAAATTTAAATATTTAGTCTCATCAGTATTCACAATTGAAATAGCTGTCTCACCATTAGCAATTCCGTAGCACTTCGAATTCTCATATGAAATTTAAAATATGGTAAAAAATATACACTATTAATCGTATAATTTTCATTCTGATTTTGTATAATGACAGAAATTTACTTTTCGCATCCACTTCCTGAAACGATCAACTTTTCCTACCTGCTTCTCCTTAACGGTGTTCCAATAGGGAGAGTAAAATTGTACACTTGCGTTTGACTATATAGGAAAGAGTGCAACAACAGTATAACAAAACATGAAGTGATTTGCTAAGAGTCCAACAAAATGATCAAATCAATACCTTTGCAGATGATGCCATCGATGACGATGTTGAGTAGAAGTCATCGTGATAATGACTGTGGATTGTCAGCTTCTTCAGATGAGACATCTTACAGATGAACTGAGCGAAATCACGTGATGCAGAGGGACGTTTATTGAGATACCCAGAGTGAGTGTTAAGAGTCTCAATCTGTTATGATAGCAACATTATGTTGAATGAATACTAGTAACAACCAAATAAACTACATTCAAGAATCAACAATTTATTTTAAATTGTATGAATATTGATGCCACAATAACAAAAAATCATAACACAATAACATTTATTTCGTTTATGATATACAAGTCTTGACACCTGGAATTAGTACTAATATCAATTCTTCCTGGATTCTTTTGAGACAGATATAATGGCGTTTATTCATAACTGATAGATAATGACAGAGGGGATCAATAGGTTTTAGAATGATCCAATCGGTACCCTGGGCATTACGGATAAAAGTAATGGTAATATTTTTTAGATGATATTGACCTGTTGATTGAGGGATTAGTGGGTAAATATGAATAAAGGACTTGGCTCGTGATCATAAGTCTTACAGAACAAAATGAAATCAAACAAGAGGGCAGAACGGTCACAAATAAGTCCTCAACTACACTACTCTACATGGAAAACGTGTGCTTTTAATCGGGGGGAAATCAGAACACCCTGATTATTTTATCGACTACATTATAGTGGTGGATCCATGATTGTCAGAGAAGAGGGGTTTTCATCCCCTGGTCTTATGATCCAGTAATTTCACTGACCCTACTACATTCAAACGTCGGAATTAGTTAGGGCTGGTGGATAGGAAGGGGGGCGATCCAGATACTGGATCCCAAGTATACATATTTTATAAGAGTAACTTTGTATTGGATAAACAATTGCTGACATTACACTACTTAAAAATAGCTTTTAACATTACAGCATGATACAATTGCCATCCTCATTCATTTATAAAAGCTATATGGTATTCTGTCATTTGGTTTAAATAGTACGTTGAAAGATTAATTTTACATAATAGAAAAGTGTGAAATAAAATGTATATGGAACACTTTGCAATTTCCAAAGGGTTTCAGAAATAATACAAACGGGGACGAAGAAATTAGATTGTTCATATTTGCAGGTTTTTAAATTTAGATATTTAGTCTCATCAGTAATCACAATTTAAAAAGCTGTCTCTCATTCAGCAATTCCGAATCATTTCGAATTGTCATATGAAATGTATATTATGCACTATTACTCTAATACTTTTCATTCTGTTTTTATATTATGACAGAAAGTTTACTTTTATCATCCACTTCCAGAAACGATCAACTTTTCATGCCTGCTCTTAACGGTGTACCAATAGGGAGAGTAAAATTGTACACTTACGTTTGACTATAAAGGTAAAGAGTACACCTCTAGTATATCCAAAACATGTAGTGATTTGGTAAGAGTCCAACAAAATACGATCAAATCAATACCTTTGCAGATGATGCCATCGATGACGATGTTGAGTAAAAGTCATCGTGACACTGACCGCGGAGTCTCAGGTCCTTCAGATGAGTCATCTTACAGATGAACTGAGCGAGATCACGTGATGCAGAGGGACGTTCACTGAGATCTTTAGAGTCCATGTCAAGAGTCTCAATCTGTTATGATAGCAACATTATGTTGAATGAATACCAATAACAAAACATTCAAAACTGTATTCAACAATCAACAATATGTTTGAATTATATTAATACCGTTGCCACAATAAAAAAGCTCTTAACACAATATCATTTATTTTGTTGATAGTGTACAAGTCTTGACACTTGAAATTAGTACTAATTTAAATAGTTCCTGGATTCTTTTGAGACCAAGGTAATGGCGTTTATTCATAACTGATAGATAAGGACAGAGGTATTTAATAGGTTTTTGATTGACTCACTGTGGACTGGGCATTGCGGATACAGAAAAGTATAATATTTTATAAATCATGTTGACCTGTTGACTGAGGGAGAAGCGGGTAAATATGAATGAAGGACTTGGCTCATGCTCTAAAGTCTTACAGAACAAAAGAGAATAACACAAGAAGGCAGAACGGTCTTGAGCCAGTCCCCAATCACACTACTCTTGAGAAAACCCTGTCCTCTCTTCCGTAGAGAACCTAAACACCCTTATAATGTTATTGGTGGATCCATGATTGTATAAAGACAGGACGGGATTTTCTTTTCCCGGGCATGTGATCCGGTATTTTTACTGACCCTTATACATAATTATTCATATTGGAATGAGTGAGGGTGTGTAGGAGGGGGCGATCTACATACTGGATGTCAAGTCTTAACCTGTTTTAATAGTAACATTGTGTTGGATAAACAATTGCTAACATTAAACTACCTTAAACAAATTCCACGTTACATCATGATACAGTAGCCATCCTTAATATTTTACATATGCAATACGTTATTCTGACATTCGATTTAAATAGTACTTTGAAAAAGTAATTTTACATAGCACAATCTTGTGAAAACAAATATACATGGAACACTTTGCAATTTCAAAAGAGTGACAAAAATAATACAAACTGGGACGAAGAGATTGATTTTTCACTTGTGTAGGTCTTTAAAATTAAATATTTAGTCTCATCAGCATTCACAATTAAAATAGCTGTCTCTCCATCAGCAATTCCGTAGCCCTTCGAATTGTCATATGAAATGTATATTATGCACTATTACTCCAATAATTTTCATTCTGTTTTTATATTATGACAGAAAGTTTACTTTTATCATCCACTTCCAGAAACGATCAACTTTTCGTACCTTCTCTTAACGGTGTTCCAATAAGGAAAGTAAAATTGTACACTTGCGTTTGACTAAAAGGAAAGACTACACCTCTAGTATATCCAAAACATGAAGGGATTTGTCGAGAGCCCTGAAATATACGATCAAATCAATACCTTTACGGTTAATGCCATCGATGACGATGTTGAGTAGAAGTCATCGTGATACTGACCGCGGAGCGTCAGCTTCTTCAGATGAGTCATCCTACATATGAACTGAGCGAGATCACGTGATGCAGAGGGACGTTGACTGAGATCAGCAGAGCCGATGTCAAGAGTCTCAATCTGTTTAATATGATAGCAACATTATGTTGAATGAATACTAATAACAACCAAATAAAACTATATTCGAGAATCAACAATTCATTAAATATTATATTAATATCGTTGCCGTAGTGAAAATCTCTTAATACAATAACATTTATTTTGTTTAAGATGTACAAGTCTTGACACCTGAAATTAAAACTAATTTCAATAGTTCATGGATACTTTTGAGACCGATTCAATGGTGTATATTCATAACTGATAGCTAATGCCAGAGGTGATCAATAGGTTTATGATTGATCCAATCGAGACTGTAGTCATTACGGACATTTTTAATTTCGCAACGACTCAGCCAGCCGCTGATAAGCGGGGGGGGGGGGGGGGGGGGGGGGGGGGGGGGGTAAGATGGCATATTTGTTTCTGTGTCCCAAAATTTGAAAATTTGGCCGATCGTCCTTATGGGGAGGGGGGGGTAAAAAAAGTTCCCCCTGCGTACGCGCCTGCTCCATACTAGAGACTTCACAAGACGATTTCTCAAACTAAGGTCCATATTGTGGCTCATCAGGATTGCTTGTCAATAGGGAAAGTAAAATTGTACACTTGCGTTTGACTATAAAAGAATTAGTACACCTCTAGTATATCCAAAACATGTAGTGATTTGTTGAGAGCCCTGAAATATATGATCAAATCGATACCTTTGCAGATGATGCCTTCGATGATAATGTTGAGTAGAAGTCATCGTGATACTGATCGTGGAGTGTCAGGTCCTTCAGATGAGTCATCTTACAGATGAACTGAGCGAGATCACGTGATGCCGAGGGACGTTCATTGAGATCAGCAGACCAGATGTCAAGAGTCTCAATCTGTTATGATAGCAACATTTTGTTAAATGAATACTAATAACAAACCATTAAAAAATATATTCAAATTTCAGCTATATTTTGAAAATTGTATTAATATCGTCCCCATTATGAAAATCCTTAACACAACAACATTTATTTTGTATGAGGAACAAGTCTTGACCCCTAAAATATGTACTAATTTCAGTAGTTTCTCGATTCTTTGAGACCGATAGGATGGTGTTTATTCATAACTGTTTTTTCATAATATGTTTTTGATTGATCCAATTGGGACTGTGGGCATTACGGACAAAGAAGATGATAATACTTTCTAGATCATGTTGACCTGTTGACTGAGGGAGTAGTGGGGAAATATGAATGAAGGACTTGGCTCATGATCTAAAGTCTTACAAAACAAAAGAGAATAAAACAAGAAGGCAAAGCGGTCACAAACCAGTCCTCAACCACACTAATCTTCAAGGAAAACGTATGTTTTTAATCGGGGGAAAATCGGAAAACCCTGATTATATTATCGACGACAGTATAATGGCGGATCCATGATTGTAAGAGAGGAGGAGATTTCATCCCACGGATTATGATCCGTTAATTTCACTGACCCTACTACATTTTCACGTCGGAATGAGTGAGGGGGTGGTGGTGAGGGAAGGGCGGGGTGATCCACATACTGGATATCAAGTCTCAATCTGTTCTAATAGGAACATTGTATCGGATAAATAATTGCTGACATTAAAATACATACAAATATTGTTATACTTTACATCATGAGAAAGTTGCCATCCTCATTCATTTAAATAAGCAATACGTTATAAAGACATTTGATTGAAGAAAATTGTAAAAACAAACATACATGGAACACTTTTCAATTACCAAATTCACAAATATTATTCACTATCAATCATATAATCTTCACTTTGTTTTTGTATTATGACAGAAAGTTCACTTTTAACATCCATTTCCTGAAACGATCAACTTTTTCTGCCTGCTTCTCCGTTACGGTGTTCCAATAGGGAGAGTAAAATTGTACACTTGCGTTTGACTATATAGGAAAGAGTGCACCAACAGTATAAGAAAAACATGTAGTGATTTGCTAAGAGTTCTATAATATATGATCAAATCTATACCTTTGCAGATGATGCCATCGACAATGATGTTGCGTAGAAGTCATCGTGATACTGACCGCTGAGTGTCAGGTCCTTCAGATGAGCTATCTTACAGATGAACTGAGTGAGATCACGTGATGCCGAGGGACGTTCACTGAGATCATCAGAGAGGATGGCAAGAGTTTCAATCTGTTATGAAAGCAACATTATGTTGAATGAATACTAATAACAACCAAATAAACTATATTCAAGAATCAACAACTTGTTTTAAATTGTAATAATATCGTTGCAACAATGAAAAACTCTCATCACAATCACATTTATTATGTTTATGATGTACAAGTCTTGACACTGGAAATTAGTACTAATTTCGGGAGTTCCTCGATTGTTTTGAGACCGATATAACGGTGTTTATTCATAAATGATAGGTAACGACAGAGGTGACAAAAAAGCTTTTGATTGATCCAATCGGGACTGTGGGCATGACTGATAAAGAACATGATAATATTTTCTAGATCATATTGACCTGTTGACTGAGGGAGTAGTGGGTAAATATGAATGAATGACTTGGCTCATGATAAAAGTCGTACACAAAAGAGAATGAAAGAAGAAGGCAGAACAGTGGTCGCAAAGCAGTCACCAAACAGACTAATCTTGAAGGAAAACGTGTGCTTTCAATCAGGGGATAGTCAGAACACCCTGATTATGTTATTGACGACAGTATAATGGCGGATCCATGATTGTAAGAGAGGAGGTTTTTTCCCCCGGGCCCGGGCATATAATCCGGTAAGTTTACTGACCCTACTACTACTTTTTCACGTCGTAATAATACGTTATATTTTGATTGAAGAAAATTGTAAAAACAAACATACATGGAACACTTTGCAATTACCAAAAGTAGGCGCGCCGGAAGCAGTTTGGGATTGGGGGAGGCAAACATTCCAGGGGGCTCACCTTCCAGGGGCAGTGACGTAATGAGCAAAAACGTTTGAAAGTGGGGGGGGGGGCAGAAGAAAAATCTGCATCACCACCACTCTGACACGTTACATGCAGGCCCCGCTGAACGTTTTTCAAAGTGGAGTATTAACGATCAGGTAGAGCGTAAATTGGCGTGGGGTCCAGGGCCTGAGCCTCAGCAGGGGGTCAAGGGGCTTAGCCTCCAGAAGCTCAGGGTTTTTAGGCATTAAATCACGGTCAGATAAGCATATTTAGATACCTTATTTATTTATTTATTTGTGACACTGGCAGGTCACTAATTGGCGGAGAGTCCAGGGGTTTTAGGTATTTAATTACGGTTATATGAGCATCCAGGGGCCCTCTTTAAGGCCATTGATGTGGTCCAGGGGCAGGGCCCCCGGAAACTCAGGGGTTTTAAGTATTTAATTACGGTCTGAGCATCCAGGGCCCGCCTAAGGGCCCTTGGTGGGGTCCAGTGAGCAGAGCCCCCGGAAACTCCTGGGTTTCAGGTAATTAATTACGGTCAGATGAGCATCTAGGGGTCCGCCTAAGGGCCCTTGTTGGGGTCCGGGGGCGGAGCTCCCGTAAGGTCTGGGGTTTTAGGCATTTAATTAAGGTCAGATGAGCATATTTTGATACCTCATTTGTGACATTGGCAGGTCACTTATTTTGTTCTCTCTCTTTCTTTTTCTCTGTAACAAACTTTTTCAAAAAGTGACGGGGGCTCGAGCCCCCGATCCCAGCCGTCTTGCAGACCATGACATAAAGGCTTCTAAATAAGCATATTTTTCGCACGACTGTAAATCTTGGAATTTCTAAATTTTCAACAAACGCATAAAAAGGTATGACTTACAAAAAAATTGAGACAAAAATACCGGAAAATCATGTCATTTCAGCAACATTTGTAAATCACTGGTATCGAATAAGAAATACCCCCCCCCCCCCCATCAGTACGCCAGCGTTCAGGGGCTCATGTCTTCTCACCTCTATAACAAAAAACAGACCCTCCCGCTTCCGGCGCCTATGACCAAAAGGGTACATAAATAATACAAACAGGGACGGACTGATTCGATTCGTCATTAGTGAAGGTCTTTAAATTAAACTATTTCGTCTCATTAGTATTCACAATTAAAATAGCTGTCTCTCCATAAGTAATTCCATAGCACTTCGAATTGACATATGAAATTTTAAAAATGGTTTATATTATACACAATTAATCTCATAATCTTCACATGTTTTTGTATTATGACGGAAATTCACTTTTCGATCTACTTCCTGAAACGCTCAACTTTTGCTACCTGCTTCTCCTTAACGGTGTTCCAATGGAGAGAGTAAAATTGTACACTTGCGTTTCACTATATAGGAAAGAGTACACCGCCAGTATAACAAAAACCTGAAGTGATTTGCTAAGAGTCCAAACAAAATATGTGACCCGGCACCACAAAACCAACAAAAAGTCGCAACCAGCGATTCTCCGTAATCAGCTAAAATGTCAATTTAGGTGAAAAAAATAGATTTTTGTTTTTTTGCATTTTCTGAAAGAGTGGTCTTTTCTGTACCTAGTATCAAAATTTGGAAGTCTAAAACATAGTAGAAGATGTGTTTTAAACGGTTTTTCTAGACCAGTTTTTTTCGCACAGCCTTCGGTCTCTTCCAAAATTTGATCACTTTTCCCGAGCGAAATTATCGTAGTCCGGAAATGGTCGGTCGTTGCTAACGGGTTGGCTACGCGGGCTGTGATTGGTCCGTTATAGCAATCAGTGCGGCGCGCCATTTTGTTTGTATCCGCTTTCACATCCGAGTTCCAGATTTGCGTTCGTCTTATATTCTCCGTTAACGACTTCGAGTAGCTTGATTGTACATCACATATCCAGAATTTGTTGATCAAGAGTAGACCTAAGAACATTATTATATTTTATACATTTGAGAGTGACAAGTTGCGAAAAAGTCTACAACGTCGTTACAATGCCGGGTTTTGTACGTGAGCAGAGCCGTGGGATGGTACCAGGGTGCACCAACGCAGATGCCCGGGTAGCTCGGGCGGTCAACGAAGCGATGATGCGGGGGCTAGCAGCGGGGGATCAGGCCAACCTTACAGCTTTGCTTACTGAACACTTCGGGCAAGACAGCGACGAGAGAATTCCTGATAATGTGGTTACAAATAATTGCCCAGATGTATACAAAACAAGATAGGTGACAAGCAGTGTTATGTAAGGGGGAACAAAAAGTCTCCGGGTCCACCATGAATAGGCATTGTCTAGTGCAGGTGTCTCGGCACTATGTTGCAGTTCACTTAATCTGTCCAATTACAACTCTATACATTTACAACATAATAACTTTGAAAGACTTAAGTCCACACATTGAAACCTCAGAAACATAATGAACAGACTATGTTTGACCATCAGCCCAAATTTCAGCCTAATCTGAAAATCTCTTCATAGTGGTTGCTATGGCCTTTTGATTCACCCTTCTATTGATTTCCCTGTGGATTGCTTGCTCCGCATGCTTGAATAGCCCCAAACTTTAAAGCTCTCTTTCTCACAATTTAATACCAGTAACCTCCCTCACCAGCTCTTTTCATTCACTAAATTGAAAGGGTTAGAAAGCTTCAATTTGGACAAGTAATATACCATTTTAATGAGGAGAACTTCTTCTTTCATAATCAGATGAAATCAGGAAAATTATTTTTTGCGACTTTTTGGTGGTTTTGTGGTGCCGGGTCACATATGATCAAATCAATACCTTTGCAGATGATGCCATCGATGACGATGTTGAGTAGAAGTCATCGTGATACTGACCGCGGAGTGTCAGCTTCTTCAGATGAGTCATCTTACATATGAACTGAGCGAGATCACGTGATGCAGAGGGACGTTCACTGAGATCATCAGAGAGGATGGCAAGAGTTTCAATCTGTTATGAAAGCAACATTATGTTGAATGAATACTAATAACAACCAAATAAACTATATTCAAGAATCAACAACTTGTTTTAAATTGTAATAATATCGTTGCAACAATGAAAAACTCTCATCACAATCACATTTATTATGTTTATGATGTACAAGTCTTGACACTGGAAATTAGTACTAATTTCGGGAGTTCCTCGATTGTTTTGAGACCGATATAACGGTGTTTATTCATAAATGATAGGTAACGACAGAGGTGACAAAAAAGCTTTTGATTGATCCAATCGGGACTGTGGGCATGACTGATAAAGAACATGATAATATTTTCTAGATCACATTGATCTGTTGACTGAGGGAGTAGTAGGGAAATATAAATGAAGGACTTGGCTCATGATCTGAAGTCTTACAGAACAAAAGAGATTAAAAGAAGAAGGCAGAACGGTGGTCGCCAACCAGTCCTCAAACCGACTAATCTTGAAGAAAAACGTGTGCTTTTAATCGGGGGAAAGTCTGAACACCCTGATTATGTTATTGACGACATTATAATAGTGAATCCATGAATGTCAGAGAAGAGGGCATTTTTCCCCGGGCATATGATCGGGTAATTTTACTGACCCTACTACATTTTCACGTCGGAATGAGTGAGGGGGTGGTGGTGACTGGTCTGGGAGGGGGAGGGGAGTGATCCACATACTGGATGGCAAGTCTTAATCTGCTATAATAGTAACATTGTATTCGATAAACAATTGCTGACATTAAAATACATACAAATATTGTTATACTTGTCATCCTCATTCATGTACAAAAGCAAAACGTTATTCTGACATTTGATTCAAGAAAATTGTAAAAACAAATATATGTCCTTTGGCAAGATATTAACCTACACTTGCTACTCTCCACCCAGGTGTTAAAATGGGTTACCCGGTAGAATGCGACTGTCACTGTTGGGCAAACAGTTTTGAGCGTCAAGTAACGCCTGGCTGGAATGCTCCCCAGGGAGTGGAGATTGTGCACACAGTGTATGCGGGCAAGTATCGAATCATTACAAAATGGTCAGACTTAACCTTTGTTTAATGTAGAAACCTTTTATAATTGTTTAATATTATGAAATGGTTGATTTTGAATTATGATAATTGTATGCATTAAACAAAAATATTTTCCCTCATTTGAACTTTATCAGAGTATTTAGAACTATTACCATGATTTCTACAACCAAACACAACCATTATTTCCCAGGGAAGAATTTTCTGTCTTCACTACTCATCAACTGCTGATATATAGTGGGAAAATTTAATTTAATTTTTTTGCATCTTTAAAACAAAATTAATATGCATTCTCAAGTGTTTTTTTTTAAATGAATTCCTAACATTGATTTAAAAACGATTAATAACAATTTGATATCAATGCACACATCCCTGTTATGGAGAGATAAATGTTAATCTCTATTCGCGATTCCGCCTGTTCGTGAATTCTAATTGTTATGTCACATCTGACGGGTATATCCGAGTTTGACGGACCAACATGGTATCAAAATGTGCGTAGGACCTGAGGGAAGAGACATGAAAGGACAATGCGAAATGCAAAACGGTTTACGACGTAACGGGAATGACGATAGGAGGGCGTCCCAGCCCCTTATACATTAACTGTTAATTTGAAGTGATTCACATGTTATGACCTTGGTGGTAATGTATTTGTGATAGCAGAGGATGTGGAAAGATATGCTTTTATAATACATGCCTCAAAACCTAGTTAAAATAATTTGAGATTGGGTCATTGAAATAATTAGAAACGCCCTAAACAGACATTTTGACAACAAAAACAAAAAGGATGATGGGGTAGGTGAAAAGATGTCTCCACCCCATCGGAAAAGTAATTGAAAACTTCAAGGATAGGTTGTAAACGGGGTTGAAATAGTGTGTAAGAGAGAGAGAGAGAGAGAGAGAGAAAGAAAGAAAGAGAGATAGAGTTCATTTCAGAGAGAGAAATATATTTGTTATTGTTGTTTAATATTTCTATTTTTCCCTACATGCGTGCCATAGACGTTTTAAATTTAAATTTGTTTTTCTATAAGCAAATTTCAGTTTCCCAGTATTTTCCTAAATTATTTAAATCCTATAAAGAATGATGTACCAAATAAACGACAACGTGGATGATACAAAGATTTAAACTGACCTTGGAATCGACTGCTTTATTCGCAAGCACCGAGTAGAAAACATCATGCATAGTACTATCGATCTCCACAAATCTCAGTGATCGTGATGAGCAGATGTATTCAGCCAGGTCCTCTGAAGCCGTCCGTCCACATGGCTTCTCAATAATCAGGTCATCCTGCAATGAACATTTTCACAAATAATATTGTGAGGCTAGAAGCAATAGGAACTCAGTGTTATAGCCAGAGCATATAACACTGAGTTCCCATAGGACATATAATAATAATAATAATAGTTCAGATGGTCATATCTCAGCCAATACTTAACATATTCAATTGGTTTTCGACATTTGGACATTGTTTTTGATGCTCTTTTAGAAAATGAAGAACAACAAAAATGAAAAATTCTAAAAATAGATTTGTATGACGTCACAGCTTCGGTACTCTATTCCTTCTACTATACTTACCCTCTAACCCCCCCCCCCCCCCCCAATTTGCAAGGGGGTTGTTTGAACACCCAAAACACCCCTAAATACGCCCTTGGTTCGTATACACAGTATTTGTATATATAGTTATGTGTTCAAACCAAACGACGTCATCCTGTTAAAATCTGAGAGAATAATATTTAAATCAAATAGAAACTCTATCATTCAAAGAGATCAAACAAAGATGAAATTTATACGTTGCTACAATTAGACGTTATTTTCCTTACCACTTCGCGATGGTTCATGATGAAAGTATGCCCTGATACTGTGTGTGCCTGCATCCTTGTGGTGATCTTCAGTGTCTTTCTGAACGGAGTCGATAGACTAGTCGATAGATGATCCGCCACTGCTTTGGCCACTGCTTGGTCTTGGCTCTCATATGCTACATCTACGATGAAGTCATCATCATGAATAAGGCCATGTGGGCGCTCTGTGTTCGACGCTATGAGACGAGATACGATATCCAAGCCGACCCCCTTTTGCTGGGCCGAGGTGAAGTACAGTAGGTACCGGTATTCCACTGCTTCCTGTATGATGTTCGCTATCAACCTGTCATACTCATTACGGTTTGTGTTGTAAAGAGATGCAAGATACATTCCTGATAGATACTCCTGGAAAAGCTTATGGGGAAACTGCACCGATTGGACTAATGAATTCGGAGTATTTCTTCTGTCTCGCCTCGGAAGAATTTTCTTCTCTCTGGTGAGTACACCAACTTTACAACCTACATCGATGGACTCTGGATAGCTCTGAAACTCTTCTTCTGTGAATACTAACCGTCTCTCGAGAAGCCCCTGGAAGGCAATACGGCCAATGTGAATCTGGTGTGGACGAATATCTGAACAATGTTCCCCTAATTTGCCTTCAACGATACCTGAAGATGGAATGTGCTTTGATAGGTGATGGTCAACCAAAAAGTCAATCATCTGATTGAAGAGCTGGGAAAATGTTTGCAGCTTGGACATTGCCTCTCGGCGCTCTCCATCAAACTCTTTCCACATGATACACAGCATGGCTGTGTATATGGGGTATGGAGCCATGTTCTCTCTGATCACATCGTTGTTTGATATGAATCGGTTCAGATCTTCAGAGGAAGCTGTGTCTGGATGAAAGAACTTGGTGATGTAAGAAGAGAGGTTTTCAGCAGAGAAACCTTCTACAGCAATGAAAGCAAACACCTTTCTGAGATCGGCATTCATCCTAATCTTATCTGATCTCCATTGTCTCGATGTGATTAGTACTGTCCCTGACTTGAACAGATGATTGAGAGTGATCAGGGCGATTTGCTGATTGCTGTCAAGGTCGACAGCAAACTCATCTAGGCCGTCCAGGACAAGAAAGACGTCTTTCGGATTGGAGAGGATGTGCTTGTCTAGCTGTTTGGCTGTAACCGGATTGTCGTCTGGAAGATACGACTTCACTATCTCTCCAACAGTTCTGGCCTCTGCCTTGCGAAGTAGGATGACAAGAACCAGTTTGAAATCTTGGTATCCTTTTCCGTCGATCCAATCCCAAGCGATCTTGGCGCAAAAAGTGGTCTTTCCTACACCACCTTCACCTTCTACCAACAAGCGTTTGGGATAGGTTCCGTTGACTTTGGTCCTGAGGAGGTTGTCGTACGGAAGCGATGTCTTGAGTTTTGTACCTTTGTCTTCTTCCATCAACGTTAGGTTGGTGAAGATACGTTTAAATTCAAGTACAAGTTCGCTGTTCAGTGGATCGGCTTGAATCTGACATAGATGAATTGCCAAATAGTGTTTGACCTCTTCAGCAACCCGTTGGATTTCCTTCTCTGTCATGGACGGTATGTGATCACCAACCTGACCTGTGATGAGAATGGTGAAGAACGTTGTCTTTAGAATGACTAGAAAAATATGACCAGTGTTTAATATCAAACATCAGCAGCAACAACAACAACGGGGGAAAATCATGTAGCCCAGTATCGTATCATCAGAATAAATAATTTCCTAAATCTCTATTTATATTTTCATTCGGATCAGGGGCAACCGTTTTTTCTCCTAGGGACTCTCACATTGTGTAATGGGTTGACGTTGTACCTTGAAATCAGTCCTCCAGGAAAGGATTACTTAAGTCAATGGTAGAATGTCAATCCCTTTGGTCAAAAAGTGAGGTTTGGAGCAATCTTATCCTGCGCAAAGTGTCATATAAAATGTGCATGATCTTGTACATTTCATTACTAAACAAGTTAAAACGATTGTCTTCTTTTAAAGGTACGCTCCTGGTTTGTTAGGCATACCATTCATCACGTTGCCTATGTACGCATGTATATTCCCGTGTCCACACACATTTCATCGCTAAGCTATCCCGAAACGGTATAGTTATACCGTTTCGGGATAGCCATACGATGAAATTGTGTGTGTGTACGCCTACTAACGATACGTCGTATACAGAAACGTCGTATAACTTAACGTCGTATAACGAAACGTGGGTCTGAGCATCGTTTCGAACTAGAACTCTATAAAGAATCACGGAATGTTTTGGGTGTGGACGTATGGTCGAACTAGAACGATATAACTAGGCGGGGCTTAACGTGACTGCACTCGAAAGTAGACATGACCTCTCATTTCCGCTTCCGTTTCATGACCACACATATACGACGTTTCGCTGTACACTTGTTCGTGTGTGTGTGGACGCCCGGTTCGCTATATACGATGATTCTTTATACGACGAATCTTTATACGACGTTTCTTTATAGAGTTTCGGGATAATTCTTTTTGTGTGCGGACACGCTGTATGTGTAATACTGTACCTTTCTGTATGCTATCAGCAAGCTGCACCAGCTTAATGCGTTGTAACGTGACCACCAACGCCTCCCTCGCCTCGCTTTCACGTACTCTCTTCCGCCATTCGTAAAGCATCTTATAGATAGCATACAGAGTGTTGCCCATCTGATCTTTCTCAAACCGACTAAGTTCAGCCTCAGTGAATTCCAAAGCTAGTCCGACCTTCCTGAAATCTGATGGATCGATACTGTCAGCAAGGAGATATAGTTCGAGGTCGGTCAGGTTCCCAGGTCTAAATCATTAGACAAAAGAAAGGAAAAAATAATATACAGCTTACATATATTTGCGAGGTTTTATAATCATAGGATTTTCCTATGATTATCATCTCGAGTATTAAAATACCTTTGTTTACTGCATTGCATTACAATATATTTCCAACATTTGCTTGAATGCAAGCACTCAAAAACATTGCAAAATATGGACCTGTTAAATAACGAAAATACGCAAAGCTTAATTCACACCATTAGCTTACAACCATCAAATGATTTTTACCAACAGACTCATTGGCCCGTATCCTAAAATGTTCGGTGGGTCAAAGCTTTAGTTCATAATCAGGTTTCAGGAGGAAATTAGTCTGAAGTTGAATGAAGTTCTCCTTTAAACGTGATCTCCTACCCAGGATCGGGCGTACCTCAATGAACAGAATAAGGACCAAAGTCGCTCTTTCATGGTGCTTACTTATCATTTGGACCAGGGTTTCGTTCTACATCACCGGATCTCAATAGAAGTATGTTGGTCATGTCTGGACAATCATTCCCTTTAATTGCATCTGCTTCACCGCTGCTTGTCCCTGATTCGAGGACCATATAGATCGGGGATCCATGATACTCCGTTACTTCCTAAGAATGAAGAGAAAATTACGAATAGATGACACTATATACATGCCATACTGAGATAATATTGCACCACAATGTATTTTTGGCGGGGATTTTTTATCAATGGTTTCTAGTTTATTCTTAAATTCATAATAGGACAATGATTAGTGCAGTCATATGATAGAAGGGTCTTCATGTAGCCATTGGGCAAGATGGGCGGACAATTCATGATATTCCGTTACTTCCGTAATGAAACATATGGACAAAAAACTATTTTCAAAAGAATAATCAGAAATTATTTTAAAAAAATAGATGTAGAATCACGTGAGTATAAGAATTCTGTGAAAAGGGTTAATGGCAATTTTACCCCTATTTACGGTTGTCACAAACGTCAAACCTACACTTTTCTCAGCAAATTTAGATAAGCTGTCCTCTATAATAGATCTTATGTAGCTCCAATTTTCCTAGTTACCTGTTCTAGTTTAAACCCCGTTTACAAAAAGAATTGTTTTACACAGTTTTGTTATTCCGATTTATTGTTCGCATGCTTTTCTCACTGTTTTTTTTCTTCTCTTTCTTTGTTGTTTTTATGCGAGTGGTTTGGTTTTAGGAAATGCATATCAATCATACCCTGATAGATGATGTTCTTTGGTCGGTATTTTTCGTGGTATCTAGCCTGTGTTTAGGTGATAGGTCCGATGATTGGTCCGATGATTGGTCCTCTTTCCCCGACGGTGAAGAGTCTGAAGTTTCCTCCTTCTCTTGATTGATACGATCTTTCTCACCATGACCGTCTGCAGGTTCATGTGAGTGCGACTCTGATGTGCCAACTTCAGGTTTGTCTGTTTTACTTTCTTTAGCGGATTTAGGGGTGTATTCATGTGACATGAGATGAATGGCTATGTCATTATTGTCCAATTCGTCTTCTACACAGGGTCGGGGAACTGGAATTGTCACGTCAGTGGAATCAGGGACAGGGTTGGTCTCTTTTTCAATTGAAGAACCACTGTTTTCAACACACGAAGACTCAGAGTGTGAGACATCATTATGACCGGGGTTGTTTACATCGCATGGGGATCCACTCTCCTTGACAGTATCACACTTTTGGTCGTCAGATTGGGAGAGAGTCGGTGAGCTCGCGTTACCTTTGCCATTGTTGACGTCACGTGGAGGCCCTGTTTGAGCGGTATTAAGGTTGACATCGCAAGAAGATGCAGACTGACGGGCCGTGTTGCTTGGATATCTATTCGCATCGGGCGAAGAGCCAGTGCGAGATGAGATGTTAAACTCAGGATTGTCGTTTTCTTTGGGTGGCTCAGCATTCTTGGTTTGTTTAATTAAGTTGTGAAGTTTCCTCCAAAAGTAGTGATAGTCGTATTCTTTCCTCCGACGTCGCATGAACGTGCCGATCCTGACACGCCATTCACCAAGAGACACAGGCATGGTGACATCAGGATACTGTGTTATTCAACAGAGAGAAAAAAAAATTAATTCGTAGTTAGTTCATGAGACGGGCAACATAACATGGTATAAGAAAATAGTGCCAAATCTTTGTACGGATTTATCTTAACATGCCATGTATGGAATATAATTCATTTTAAGATATTAATGCAAAAAGCTCTTTATATTCTGTAATCCCCTCCAGGCAACTACCACCGGGAAAACGACCCTTTGTAGAGGTGCAGTAACAATAGCGTTATTTGGGGATAGTTTTCTGTGGGTTTATGGTTGTCGTAGATGTTTGTTGTTTGGATATAAGACGCAACCCGGACAGCCATCCAAAAATGTCCCGAAGCTAAATACAGAGTTACAATGGAGCATACATGTATACCATACAGTAGGTGTATTATGTGCGCGCGTTGTTCGCGCGTTGTGTGTGCATGTGTGTGCATGTGTGCGTGCGTGTGTGCGTGTGTGTGTGCGTGTGCGTAAGTGTGTGTGCGTGTCTGTGCATGCAACACAAAGAAAAATTAATGCCGTTAATAGTTCTGATACAAATGGAAAATGGAAAATACATTTTCTCTTTCATGGGCAAGCAAAATTATCAGAAACATTGTCAGTAAAGACATGACCACAACGGGATGTGCAGCTATCTGCGTCTGGTCCATTTCGAAGAAAACCCCTGTCTCTTTGTTTTGACGCACGTAGCGCGTGGAGCGATAGTACTCCATCCAAAAATCGGAAGGGCAATTTGCGAACATCGCGCAGGCTTCTTGTGGTGGTCTTAAAGAGCAGTGTGGCGCCGGACACAGATATACGCGCAACCGTAGCCCAACTTAAAGGGCAAGTCCACTCCAAAACTAACTAACTTTCAAAAAAGCAGAAAAATCATACAAACCAATCAAAAAAAGCTTGAGCAAAATCAATTAACTAATAAGAAAGTTATGAACTTTTAATGACATGAAAAACTTTGAAAATCAAAAGAAAAATTGGCAAATTACTCATGACTCTGTGTGACGTCATTGCCTCACTATCCGCTAATTTATTGTTTTCTTTATATTGATAACATATAGGAAACATTATTCTTAACTAAAGGTTGACCCTTTTTTGATAATCAAAAATATGAAATATATTCGTTACTAAACATTATACAATACACAAATCAAGACAACAAACATACATTTTTTTTTAAATACAATATGTCTTGATTTCAAATGATCATTGCAATTTACCCAAAAGAAATTTCCTATACCTACGTTTGAATACATTTACACTAGCAGAATTATGTAATGAGGAAAAGTGTTGCACAGAAACGTTCCTTGGAAAAAATAATTATTATGTTTTGGTTTAGTACTGTACAAGTCAATGGTAAATGAAAATTTTGAGCATTTCTAGTATTATAACTATGAATATTACAGTTTAGTATAAACAATTCGGGAATGGAATCAGGAAGAAGAGTGTAATGACATAAATAAATTAAAAAAACATCTACTTGTAATAAATATTCATCCCTATATTGCAACATGTTTAATGAGTAGAATATTGGATTGGTACGGGCAGAAAAGAAGAATAATTGATAATTATTATTGCACGTTTTTTGTAATTTAAACAATCTATCTTGATGAATTAAAGCAGCATTTCCCCAGACAATAATGTAAGTAAAGGTACACAATTGCATAGTATATCATTTGAGACTACGTTTAGGGAAATATTTCAACCTGAACATGACACAAATACTTTTAGACAATTTGTTGCAAATGTCACCACTATGATAAGACCAAGAGAGGTTATCATCAATAATAACACCCATGAAATTTGTTAAAGAAACTCTCCGAATATTTCCTTGACCGACCCACAATTCCAAATTACATGCCTTTGTATCCTCCCACCTTGAATATTGTAATTCATTTTTTTCTGGCCTTCCTCATTCATACCTACTTCCGCTTCAAAGAATTCAGAATACTGCTGCAAGGCTTGATACTCTATCGAGAAAATTTGAGCACATAACCCCAATATTGCGTTCTCTTCATTGGCTTCCCATACACTATCGCATAAGTTCTTCTTTTGACATACAAAATTCTCCATGGCCTTGCAAACCCCTAAATATTTTCAGATTTGATTTCCTTACGTTATTCTATTTCTTTAAAGGGCCACTCTAACCAAAACAGGCTAAAAATGAAAACAAAGACATGTCGAATAATTTTTGACGGAGATTCCGAACATGCGATGATTTTCTTAGAAATCATCAATAATTCTGGAATCTAGCTTTAAAATGACGACTCAGAACGCGCAGGAAAAAAGCTCAGTTTCGGTGGTGACGCATTTGACGTCACTGCAGGCGCCTCTCTGGTAAAAAGGAGGGTGATTTAGGCATTAAAATGTCTTTAAAAGGGCAAACTATGAGTTTAATTGGAGGGGAAAAAAAGACATTTATCCGAAAAATAATATGCAATTGATAATCCCAGTACGTTTCTGGCAAAGTCGTCCTTCCTAATTATGAAATTATCAAATTATCAAATCGGACATGCCCGCAATGACGTCAAATGCGTCATCAAGCCACGTGACCGTATTACTTTTTTCGAAGGGCGTACCCCTTATGGAACAATCACAGTGTTACACATAGTGGACCACACTGTGTACCACATAGTCAACAGTGTGCTACCACATGTGGCCCACAATGTGGTATCAACCACAAAGTCTACCACAGTGTGGTATACCACAGTACCATATAGTACACCACAGCGTTACCACAAGTCCCAAAATCACATGTGACCCACATGTGGTAGCGCGCTCTGGGATCAAACACATAATTATCACACAGTCTACCACACTGTGCCATATTTAAATACATACCCCACTGTGGTTAAATATGTACGACTATGTGGTAAACCACATGATCTGAACCCCACTCTGTGACAATACTGTGGCCACAGAGTTAACACATTGTTCAGTACATACCACACTGTGGTAAATATGTGACAATCTGTGTGAAATATGACCGATTATGTGGTAAACCGAACCCCACACTATGACAATACTGTGAACACAGAGTTTACACAAAGTTCAGTACATACCACACTGTTGTATGCATGTGTCACTCTGTGTTAAATATGTACGACTATGTGGTAAACGACGTGATTTGAACCCCACACTGTGACAATACTGTGAACACAGAGTTAACACATAGTTCAATACACATACCACTGTGGTTAGGGGAGCCTTCCAAAGTTGCGACTGTGCCCGAACGCGTCGGGGCGCCATGAATAGAAAGGTTGCGCCTCAAGAAACGCAAAGGGGCGCAAAGGGGCGCAAAGGGCGTGACAGTTACCCTCACCTGATTCTTGCATATGAAAAGAAACTGTCTATTGTTGGTATAAACCCGCTCTATTCTTCTTGCGCCCTTTTGCGCCCTACCAGACGATGGAAGATTATCTCTCCCGCCATTGTTCTCGCTCGTGATGCGCGACGCACAACGGTACAGCTTAAACTTGCTATACAGAAAGTATTTGTCAGCCAAAG
Organism: Strongylocentrotus droebachiensis; assembly: GCA_035222895.1. NCBI lineage: Eukaryota > Metazoa > Echinodermata > Echinoidea > Camarodonta > Strongylocentrotidae > Strongylocentrotus > Strongylocentrotus droebachiensis. The sequence continues at coordinate 99,363 of JAVYIG010007481.1, forward strand.
CCTGCCTTTCCCTCTTCCTGTTCTCGTACTAATAAACATCCCATTGTTTGTAAAAACTTGATGTATTCTTCTCGCTTTGCGATCTATTCTTCTCGCGCCGTTTTGCGTCGCAACGGGCGGGGGTATTATCTTTCCTATTATTGTGGAAGCTTTGCGATGTACATTGCTACAGCACAGCCTGAACTTGTCTAGTGGGAGCGTTTTTGTTTTGGGGGGCAATCAACACACTCGTTCATCTTGATCAGAATAAATTATGATATTTTTTTTCTGTCGTTGGTTTAATACGCCTCCTTTTAAAATTTGTGACGACTGTATGGAATGTGAAATAAAGATGACTATGTACGATGAATGGTTGTTTAATTGCGAGCTTGATTGTCCCCAACAAGAAAAAGTAAAAGAAAAATGAGTGAATGAATACATGTATGCGGTTATAGTCGGAAAACTGATGACTGTTTGGGACGGTTGTGTATGTTTGTAATTCGAATGATTATCAACATATTTGTATAATTTCCACGTCGCGATATTATCCTAGCGTCGTAATGGACAAAGGAATTATCATTCTCCCCCGTCATTATTCACGCTACTTGTAGCACATTGCCACAGCCTGAGCTTGGAAGCACTTATATTTTGTCAGTCAAATCCTTTTTTTTTCTTCTCCTCTCTTGACTTGGTTCTAATAAACAACCCATATCGTATTAAAATAAAACTCTATGTATTCTTTTTGCGTCGTGTCTTTTCTTCTCATGCCGTTCTTTGCAATAGTCAGACGGGAGAGTTTGACATTGTTTTGGTAATCAATGAACTCACGGTGCGTCATGATCAGTAAAGGAAATCTTTATAAAATGCATTATAACAATACTAATGGTAATAATAACAATAATTCTAAAGTGACTTTTTTAAACACTCTTCCATACCCTCCCCCAAGTTAGTATAGATATGAATCGACGAAAATCTGAACGGATGTATTTTTTGATATTTCAGCTGTTTCTGAACCGTTTTTGATCAAGTTACGTTAATTCTATCATTAACAAAAATTGTATACTCTTTCTAATTTGACAAATTTTCGCAAAAAAAGTATAGTAAAATTGGCCGCGTATAATCGGCTTTGCAATATGTATACAAGTTCATGTCATATCCAGTGGCGTACGCAGGATTTTCCTATAATAAATATAAGGTATGATGTGTACATCACAAGGGATAATTATGTTATAATAATTCATCTCAAGGAAGAGATGTTGTCGGCGTACACGGTACAAGCAAATGAAGGAATAGAAACATTATTAAACAAAAATGAAGATGGAAAACGACATTGCCAGATAGACAGAGAGACAGACAGGGAGAGGGAAAGAGAGAGAGAGAGAGAGGTGGCGGGAGAGATAGAAAATTGGACGTCACGGTAGTCCGTACTGTATTTATTTATATGATATTTGTCTCTCCGATCACCCCCCCCCCCCCAGCTCCGATTTTGTTTCCCCTTTAGTTTGTCCTTTTTTATATATAGATATCTTTTCGCTGAAGACTAATGTCCGACGCATAACAGTATTGTCAATATAGCATAATAAACATTTTTTATATCAATTTGATGCAACAGAGATTTTCATTCAAAAGTTTTACTTTGTATAATTATTGTACATTAATATTCTTCGCATTTCGACATTATCAGACGCTCGTTTTCTATTTCGCTCCCTATAATAAACAAACGGTATAATAAATTGTGTACATCATTATTATGTTATAATAATTTATCTCAAAGAAGGAATTGTGCCGGCAAACAAGCAAATGGCGGAACAACATTGGCAGAAAGACGGAGAGACAGACAGACAGAGAAAACGACCGAGAGAGAGAGAGAGAGAGAGTGTGAATGGGAGACACACACATGCACACACATAGAAAGAGAGAAAAAACAATCATCTTGCATGATTGTTGCCTTTGAATGATTGTTTCAGATAGGGTAAAGTCTGGCTTTACGTAATATGATTTTTATTTATGAGTATGTCGGAACGTGGTCCCATTAAAAAAATTTAAAAAAACAGCAACGACAACTGCAAGAATAACAAGACCCTTCCCGCCCCCCAAAACAACAAAAACAGGGTTATAGATACCCTTACCTCACTTCCGCTCTTTGGAGTTTATAACCACGACAACGACCTGTACCCTCCGCAACGTTCATTG